>PISX010002094.1:0-171375 GCA_004024625.1 Mellivora capensis
AAAATCTTACACCCATTCAGGATAAACTCTCTCAGCAATCTAGGAATTGAGGGGAATTTTCTGAACTTGATAAAGATCTACAAAATCCTGCAGCTAATATTGTACTCAATAATGAAAACTGAAAGCTTTCTCACGAAGATTTGGTACAGGGCAGGGATGTCCCCTCTTGCCAACTCTTTCAACGTTGTGTTAGAAGTTCTCGTAATGCGATAAGGGGGGGAAAGGAAATAAAAACTATAAATATTGTGAAGGAAGATATAAAACTGTCTTTGTTTGCAACTGACATGATCTATGTATAAAATCTGAAAGAACTAACCAAAAGCTCCTAGAACTGGTAAGTGATTATAGCGACACTGTAGGCAACAAGATTAATACACAAAAGTCAGCCACTTTCCTACATGCCAGCAGCGAACAAGTGAGATTTGAAATTAAAAACAAAATTACCATTTATATTAACACCCCCAACATGAAACACCTAGTATAAATCTACAAGACCTATTCGGGGAAAACTACGTCACTATGACGGACACAATCAAAGACCTAAATAAACAGAGGGACAGTCCGTGTTCGTGTACGGAAGACGCAGTGTCGTCACGATACCAGTTTCTCCCACCTGGAGCCAGCGCAACCTCAACCACAATCCCACGAACTGCTTTATGGGCACAGACAAATGGATTCTACAGTTCACACAGACAGGTGAAAGACCTCAAATAGGCGCCTGGGTGGCTCAGTCATTAAGCATCTGCCTTCGGCTCGGGTCACGATCCCAGGGTCCTGGGATCGAGTCCCGCATCGGGCTCCCTGCTCAGCGGGAAGCCTGCTTCTCCCTCTACTACTCCCCCTGCCTGTGTTCCCTCTCTCGCTGGGTCTCTCTCTCTTTGTCAAATAAATAAGTAAATACAATATTTTTTTAAAGACCCCAAATAACCAACACGGTATTGAAAAGAACAAAGTCGAAGACTGACCTACCTGCTTTAAGACTTGCTATAAAGCTACGTAATCAAGACAGCGTGTGTCGGTGCAGAGTAAGCAGACTGGTCGGAGAACACAGAAAGCCCGGGATCCGGCGCCCAGGAACACAGTCATCCGATCCTTACCGAAGGCGCAAAGGCAATACGATGGAGCGAGAAGACTCTCCAACACAGTGCTAGAACGGCTGGACACCCACGTGTCAAGTCGCGAACCTAGACGCAGACCTCACGTCCTCCACAAGCGTGGATGACAGAGCTAACTGTGGAGCAACCGATAACCTGGACGTCACTGAACTTTAAAGTGTCTCCTCTGCAGAAGGTGCTAACAGGAGAACCGGAAGCCACAGCCTGGGAGGCCTGGGAGAAAACTTTTGCAGATGACACACCTGAGAAAGGATCAAAATCTACAAGGAACTCCTAAAACTTGACAACAAGAAAACAACCGGATTTTAAAAGAGCTGACACGTGGGTGTGCTTCCTGGATTCTTACAGATTACAAGCTCAACTCCCGTGTGAGAACCAGGGTCTAGGTGCCTCTGCTTCCCGCACGCTGCTGAGTGGCTCCCACGGCCCAGCTCCCCCACTTAAGAGAACTCGGTCCAGTCCAGCCCACAAAGCCTCAGCAGCTCCAGGCTGCAAAGGACAGCAGCGACCTGAACCACGCAGCCTGGCACTTTCTATACAACGTGTTCTTTTCCGCTTATTTTTGTGCATTATACGCAGCTTCCCCCAAAACTAGGTGCCGCAAAAAATACATCAACAGCAGCAGCTGGGTGGCGTAGTCACTTAAGGTCCGACTCTTGGTTTCAGCTCAGGTCATGATCTCAAGGTCACAAGACAGAGCCCCACATCCGGCTCCACACTCAGTGTGCGGTCTGCTTGCAATTCTCTCTCCCTCTCCCTCTGTCCCTCCTGTTTATGCTCCTACGCTCTCTCAAATAAATAAATACATCTTTTTTTAAGATTTTATTTATTTGACAGAGACCACAAGCAGGCAGAGAGGCAGGCAGAGAGAGAGAGGGAAAAGCAGGCTCCATGCTGAGCAGAGAGCCCAATGAGGGACTCGATCCCAGGACCCTGGGATCATGACCTGAGCCGAAGGCAGAGGCTTAACCCACTGAGCCACCCAGGCACTCCTAAATAAATAAATCTTTAAAAACAAACAAACAAACAAACAAAAAAACATCAACACACAGAATCTCAAAATGAAAACGAAGTTCAAACTGCCCAATGTTTCCAGATGAAGAGCCTCATCACACATTGCCAAGAGGACCCCCAGGGTCTTCCCTATTCCAATCCAGAACCAATTCCATTCTCCCTACCTTTCCCCAAATGCTTGATCACGTGGTCTCTCTCCCCTAAGGCCCTCAGTTTATTAACATCCCAGGGAATGTGTTACTCAAAACGACCACCATACTCTTAAGGGTAAGTCAACCAAAAGTAATCCGTACCTGCTCCTGGATGCCAGACCCCATTAATCCAACCTTTACACATTAGCCTTTGGGTAGCCTCACCATGTGCTGATGCCATGCAGCATTACAAATCACTAAATCTCTCCTCTTCTACTAGCAAGGGCAGCTTTTTATAGCCAACTCTTTTAATCCTATATTTACATGCAACCTACAAGGGACACTTCTCCCACTTCAATTTCATCTTGCTGGATTTGGTCCACAAAGGTTAATTTTGGATGCTGACTTTGTCAACCAATTTATTTGCTCTCTCTTCCAGCTTTGTATCACCCTCAAATTTAGTAAGCATATTTTTAAGTCCAAATTCCTGATAAAAATACCAAATGAACACAGCTCTGAAGGAGGGTCTGGGCCCACCAGGATGCCACCACCCACAGATTCCTGCAGTGGCTGGGCACCGACCTCGACTGGCACTCTGCACGTCATGGCAACAGTGTGCAGCCACCTCTGTCCCCAATGTGCCGGCTGCTGAGGAGATGGGCCACCCTGCATGGCAGACATGACAGAGCCGAGTAAGAAGAAAAACACCTTGCATGCTGGTGACAAGTACACTCCCTTCTGAGAGATCTTGTCATACGATACTTTAAAAGTACAACCTGGGGAACAAATTTTCATCCAGCAACTAAGCTAGTATAGTGCTTCCGATTCTACTTTAAAAGAGTTGTGCGGAGACCCGAATGCTACGTGAACCTAATGGCCCGCTGTCATGGCCCGAGGACGCCCGGCAGCCAGAAGGCTGCAGGTCCAAGGCCCTTGCTCAGCCTTCTGCCCACGAATCCCAGGGGTGCTTGCTCCTCTGGGGAGGCAGGCATGAAACACCAATTCCTTTTTTCTGGCAACAGCCAAGTATCGCTGTTTTGTAACCAAAAAGAGAAAATTTTTCTATAAAAAGACTCTGTATACCTCTTTAGAAAAATAAAGCCAACCAAAAAAGCCTGTTTATATCTGAATCTCCAACAGGCACATTTCAATTGCCATCATTCCTAAATATGGAGTCTTAGAAAATTAACAAGTCCTACTCAGCCAGATCTATATGTAGCACAAAAACACGTGTGTAACATTGTGGGAGTGAGTGCTTTTAAATGCATCTGAGCTCCATGCAGAATGGCATCCAACAGGGCAAGCCGCCGCTCACGTCACCCAGCCCTCCGGAGCCCGCCGCGGTGACGTCTCCAGGAAACATACGAGCATCAGCTCACTCTGTGGCTCTAGCACAAACAGTGGCAAGCACCTGGTAGGCAAATGATTCCCTGAGTTACTTTAAAGTTTACACCGTACAAAATGATACGCTCTAGCAGCCATACCAGGCAGCCCCAAGACGTCTGGGGAGCAAAGGAACTATTTCTCTCATGATCCCTGAGATTCAAGGTCACACGGGGAGACCCAACAGCGAACTTAGCCTAGTGACTCATCCTCACAATAGGAAAAGCCCCTCCTCCAAGAATGGTTATAACACGGCCTGAGGAGGAAACAAAATACGTACAAGAACATCTCCCTTTTCATTTCAAACAATGTACCTCTGGAATTCGGCCCTACTTTTCCAAGGATCAACAGATTCTGGGCAAAGTAAGCATAAGATATTCACCTGCATCATATAGAATAATCAGTACCAGTCTCCAGAACCCAGGCAGCCTAAGACACTATATCCTTGTTTTACTTTTGTTTTAACTGTTACTATTAATGATAAAACTACTATCCCTGGGGTGTTTATCTTACGCTAGGCATGCTCCTTTTATGGGCTCTCATTCGTAACAACAACCAGATGCGCAGGTACCATCCTTAATCCCATTTACAGATGAGAACAACAAGACCTAGAAGTCAAGAAACACACTAGACTGGCCAATGGTAGAACCAGAACTGAAAGGACAAAGTCTGCCCCAGAACACACAAGTGCAACCACCAATTAAGACATAAAGCCACCCCAAACGAAGCCACAGGTCTGAGCATGGAACAATCTATGCATCAGTAAACCTGAGCACTTACCCTCGGGACAGTTTCTGCACTCCCCACCCCTCTGTGTGCTGGGCCCTTCCTCCTTGCCGGAGCACTTCCAGAGCGACGGTCAGCCAGCAGGGCAGGAGCAGGGGGTCTACACGCACTCCTGCTCCCCGTTCTCCAGGTGCCAGGCTCACAACCAACCGCAAAGGAGGCTGGAGAGCACGCAGCCCGCAAGCTCAAAGCTCCCGGCAGACCCTGGAGAGCAGGCAACGTGTGTGTTCACTTTCACATGCATTTCAGGTCCCAAAATTCACACTTCGAAATTACAAGGCATGGTCCTCACAACTGGATCAGACAAAAAACTGCTGCTAATGGTCCTTCTTTCTTAGGATGCCCATGTGTCTCAGAGGCAGCATTAACACACACACACTACGGAGGTCTGAGGACCAATGTTCGTGCCTTTCGCAAATCAAGAGAAAATGTGCACACACACATTTCTGTGTATTTTTTCATTCAACCATTTTCATTGCTCGTCTACGAAGTGCTCAGACGCACACGGAAGTGCCTGAGTCGTACACGAATGTTCCTGGCAGCATCACTCACAAGATGGAAAAGTGCAAACAGCCCAAACATCCGTCACGAACGAGTGGATGAGCGCAATGTGGCCCATCTGTACCGTGGAATATTATTTGGTCATAAAAAAGCACCAACTGGGGCACCTGGGTGGCTCAGTGGGTTAGGCCTCTGCCTTTGACTCAGGTCATGATCTCAGGGTCCTGGGATTGAGCCTCAGAATGGGCTCTCTGCTCGGCAGGGAGTCTGTTCCCCCCACCCACCGCCTGCCTCTCTGCCTACTTGTGATCTCTGTCAAATAAATAAATAAAATCTTTTAAAAAGAAACACCAACTACTGATACCGACTGGGCTTTAGAGACTATGCGCAGGGAAAGTCGGTCCCAAGAGCCCAGCAGCTGCAGGCCTGTGTTTCTATGAAAGACCTGAGAGAGGCAGACGCACAGAGGGCAGGGAGGGCTGACCGCAGGGAGCGGTAATGGGAGCGGAGCTTCTCTCTGCTCTGCGCGAGCTGGCAGCGACGGCGGCACGACTCTGTGAGCCGTACGTCGTGAAAGGGTGACCTCCTGGCACGCGAATGACATCTGAACACACAGAGCTCTAAGTAGCCCGGCCTCCCTGTGGGTTTCGAGTCACAGGTAACTGCTGGGGTGGCCCCAGATTCAGAAATAAATAGAAAAGGGATGCCGACATCTCCGTCCCCTTGGTGAGCCACCGTGGGCATGCCCATCCTTCCAGGAGGATGACAATTCTGGTCGGGGCAGAACAGGTGCGCAGGCATCCCCCGGGGAAGACAGAGACTGAAGAAAATCTCAAAACATCTGGGAAAGCTGGTCACACACGCCCCTGAGGCCACCACCTAGCGCGGGCCTTCCTGAGGTCAGCAACCTTGCCGTCTTCTCGTCCCGCACCGTCATGAGGTCGAGTGGACGTGTGCTGCTAGCGACGCGAGCGGGAGTCAGGGAAGACCCGAAAAGACAGCTGAGTCCACTCGGTGTTCAGTGTGCGAGAGAAGCAGCGCCACAGCCGGCCGCGGCCGGAGCTCTCCCACGGGGCTGCCGAGCGAACCGGCACAGTGTACAGATCCGTGCGCCAGTGCGGGCCGCAGCCGAACGTTCGCGAGCCTCAGAACCCCGCGCCTCACTCGGCTTCGACACGCCCGACAGAAACACACGGGCTCGCATCCCAGCAACGTGTGCGGGAATGCGGACGGCAGACCCCTCTGCACCTGCCAGAGCCCGGTGACTCCCCAACGCCCGCCCAGCACCCACGCAGCGTCCTGTGTCCCCACGGGAGCACGGCAGAGCGCCCAGTGAGCCCCCGGACCGGGATCCTGGAAACGGCCAGGAGAGGCAAGATTCCCTCCCTGCGCTCCGGGCCGCACAGCGGTTTCGGGCCTAGCGATAATGCGCTTTTCCGGGCCTAAGCACAGAGGTGTGTTTGCTTCCACGGATTTCATCGAGCTGCACAGAACTATGTAAATTCATCCAAGTGTAATTTTTAAAACGGCACTTTCCCAAAAACCGAGCTGGCATTCGGTCCCTTTGGAGACAGCAGCAGCACACGGAGAGGCCGTCCTCTAGCAGACGGCGGCTGCAGAGGTGGTCCCCAGCAGTGCCCCCCGCCCCACGAGTACAGACAGCACTCGGGGCCCTGGCTGCACCCGCTCAGGCCCCGCAGCCTCTGCTGACAGAACCAGGCGTGTGGTGGGATGGGACTCCAGGCCTGGGCGTCCAGTGCACGGCACGGCCGTGAGACAAGGAAACACGCGGCCGTGAGACAAGGAAACACGCAGGCACTGGCTGATCAAGGCGCCCCTTGTGGTGACCTGACTGCAGACCTCGGCACAGCGGCTCTTCCCTACCACCCTCTGCAGGCCCCCACCCCGACTCTTCTCCCCGGCAAGCTGAACTTGTTTCCCCAAAGGCCCTTTCTCCAGACCAGCCCGTGCATGCAAGGATGGGCGAGCACACTTGCTGTCTCAGATCAGTCAGAAGTCGTCAGCCAGTGAGAGGGAGCCCACCCTGTCCTCCCGCAGGGAAAACCTGCTTGAAAGCCAGGAAAGGGGTTCAATACATGCTACATGCCGATTTAATACAGCCGAAGCTAGCCTTGACCTTTCTCTGGAAGCCTCCTCAACCATAAAGCTACCCCCACGGGAGTGAGAAACGTTTACCGAGAAACGAACAGAGCGCCGGGCCGAATCCTGGGCAGAAAGCACGCTCCGCCTGTGCCTTCCGAGTGATGTGGGTTCTCCTGGACTCAGAGGCCTTCCCCGGGGAAAGGGGAACTCAGTCTGCATTTTGAACGAATCTCCCCACCTTTCTCTGAGATGAGAAGACAAGATTACGGAGGCCACACGGCCACCAGGGGTCCCCTCTCCACGGCAGCCACTGTGCCTGGGTGGGAACAGCCCAGTCCCATGCCCAGGAGCAGCGCCTCGGCCCCCAGGGACTCAGCAGACAGGCTCTCCTCGGCGGCCACGGCAAGTGTGTGCAGCCCAGCCGGGAGGCCAGCAAACAGGCCGTGGGGTGCTTGCGGTCTGCCGTAAGCAATACATTACAGAAGCACTAGCTGGTCTATTTTACCGCTTAAGGAGCTAAGGAATTGGGCGCCTGGGTGGTCAGTCAGTGGGGCATCTGCCTTTAGCTCAGGTCACGATCCCAGCCAGGGTTGTGAGCTCAAGTCCCACGTCTGGCTCCTTGCTCAGCGGGGAGCCTGCTTCTCCCTCTCTCTCTGCCCCTTCACCTGCTCCTGCTCCCTTTATATCTCAAATAAGTAAATAAAATCTTAAAAAAAAAAAAAAAAAAAAAAGGAGCTAAGAAATTTTACCCGAGTTTTCTTACTTCGGAAAGGGCAGCTGACGTGCTCCGTGTTCACGTCCTCAAGCAGGGCCCTAAATAAGCACAAACCCACCAGTCACCAAGGCCACTGGCCCCAGCTGTGGCCGAGGCCCGCCTCGGTCAGGATCACTGAGTGGGGTGGGGAGGCCTTAAGTGAAGGGCCGATTCCTGGGCCCCATTTGAAACGTGCTCTGAACCAGAGGCGGGCAGGGAGGTAAGAGCCCGCGAAGTTCGAACAGAGATGTGACCTCAGCTCTCGGCCACAGGCCACCCAGCCATGACACCACCCAGTCTTGGTGGGACACCACAACCATTCTCTAGGGAACCCTTCCCAAGTCCAAGTGAGGACAGGAAATGACTTACAGGGCCGCCGCCCGCCATCCAGGAGCTGCTACACAGAGAAGGAAGGCGTACAGAGACCAGCAAACAAGAACACGGAGCGCCAGCTCGGCACCAGGGACAGGCGTCCTCCTGGCAAGGAGGTAGCGTGGCTCAAGTCTCTGCAGGAACAGACACGAGGGGAGAATCCCGGAGACACAGCTGGCCTCTGACTCCACAATTCTCCTCTGGGTGGCTGCAAGTTTTACGGACAGGCGAGGCATAAACCTAACTGGAAAGAAGTGCAATGCTCCCGATGGAGAAGACAGCGCCGGAAAGAGGTCCACTCCCCGACGTGCAGGCTACAAGCAAAAGAAGCCCAATCTGAAAAAATGATTCTGGAATTCGTATGAAAAAATACACAGCAAAGCAAGGTTTTCAGTAAATGAACAAAACCCTCCGGCTCTCAGAACACACGGGACGGCTGCAGGGACAAAGACGGAGCGATCCTCGACAGGCACAGACCCGGCCGGCGCAGGCACGGCTCTCCTGGTGGGCACACACGCGTATGTACACACTCGGGCTTTGATCTCAGGCACGAATTGTTCCGCCACTGGTTTTCTGGTACGTATCTCTGTATAAAACGAGAGCGAGTATTTCCTTGGAGTACGTTCCTAGAAACGCACTGGGGCAGAGGCCCATGTAAAGCCGCGCTGGGCTGACAGGTGCATCGACATCCTGGCTGGGGGGGTCGTCCTGCTCGCCCACCTCCCCACCCCCGAGCGGTGCCCGCCTTCATCTGCGGCTGGCCTGCCATCACCCCTGTGCAGTCTCCCCCAAGCCGCGTGGGGCTCTGGGGCTCGCTCCTCTACAGTCTCCGTGGGAACACGCGCTCATGCCCCCTCTCCCTGCCGGTCCCCGCCCTCCGTGTCCTCGTGGCACCATCTCCCCTACAAAACCAACAGGTCCCATGGTCACGTGAGTCAGCTGCTTCCGGAGCAGTGGGAAACCCTTCTGCAGATCTGCCCGCCCCCCGCCCCCGCGGAGGGCTGTGGGAAGCCGGGAGAGCAGGAGAGGGGGCGGCACGGGCAGGAGGGCAGCGCTTCCCTCCTCGTCTCAGAACCACCTCTGGGGCAGGCGGGGCGGGGGAAAGGCTGCAGCCTGCGGGCGGTCAGAGCACTAAGCGCTTTAGGAAGGCAGAGCTCAGTGCCCAAGATGATACAGCATGGGAGACATCAAGGACACGGACGTGGGCAATGGTCATCACATAATGCCTCCCAAACGCCACTTAGGACTTTCTGCTTCACGTCAGCAGCTCAAGACAGAAAACATCTCAAGGATAAATGCGTGAAGCAGCAAAACACAGAAATCCAGCCGCTCGTTCAGAAGCTCGTGGCACACAGAATCAGAAGCAGGGCTGGGGACAGAACCACAGAACCCTCCGTCTCCTGCCTCGCAGGCCAGACCCTCTAGTCAGGGGCACACTCCCACGTGGCCCGTCGGGACAGCTCGCGGGCCCTTACCGAGAGGAAGGCCGGCGGAACTCGGGCACGAGGTCAAAGAGAGCAGCCCGGCCTGTTCCAGGCCCGCCACGCCCCCCGGACGAGCAGGGGTTAGGAACGCCAACGGGACGCACCACGCAGTTCCCCGTCAGCTTCTGACACAGCTCTACGACACACCTTCCGTAACTCGGGCTTCACCGTCGCAGTAGGCTTTCGAACCGCGGGGGCCTGTTCCGCAGAGACCACTTCCGACACGGGACATAAGCCGCGAATGCCATGCCCACGTGCTGGGACTGACAGCCCGGGTCGCACGGAGGCGAGGGTGGCTGTCCTGGCCTGGCTGGGAGACAGTGGCCACAGTGAGCCCCTCAAAGGGCACATCCCCAAGTGGCCACGTGTCCCTAGTGCCCCCGGCTTCCGTGTTCCACACCCACAGTACACGCCGCAGAAGCAGGCAGGGCTGAAGGCCACGAGGAAATGCGCACCCGGCAAAGCAGCTGAGGACGGCCCCTCCCCACCCAAGAATTACGGACAAAAAGCTACTCGAACTGATAAAAACGCGAAAAAAATATCTTGAATCCATACCCCAAAGACGAACAGACGAGCGGTAAGTAACAACATCCCGGCACGAGGAACACGGGCGGGCGCCCTGGGCCTGAAGACGCTTTAAATGAGGACAAGGACCAGTTTCCACACGTGCACGACAAAACCGCTTTCGATACGAACGTGACTGAACCCTGCGCCCGCCGAGGCGATGAACGTCTCCCAGAGCGAGCAAGGGGACCGGAAAGGACGTGAGTCCTCGGCAGCGCTCACAAGGCTCCCCGGTTCCCACTTCGGTAGGACGAACTCGAACCCCCGCGGCGGCTTCGCTGAGCCGGGGCCACACGCGCCCTCCCCGCACACAGCAGCCTCCACCGAGCTACCAGCCCAGGCCCGGAGCCGGTCAGGCCCGCACAGCCCGGCGTCGGCAGCCTCCTCCCACCGCCCGCTGCCGCCTCCGGGGAGTGGGGCTCCCTTCCCATCGAAGTCCCAGGCCCCGAAAAGGGTGCTGCCCCGTGACTGAACTCTGCAATGCAGCCGCCTGCTCCGGCACGCGAGGAAGCTCTGGTCCGCGGCTATGACAGCAGAGACCGGGCCCGGGGATCGTGCTGTGCGTGGCCCCAGCCACAGGGCACATGACCCCCGACACCGAAGAACAAAGCCCTCGAACCCTACTTGCCATCTGCCCCCCTGCGGTCATTCTGCTGACGGGCAGCTCTGACCGGCGGTGAACGTGCGGCCCAGATGCGACAAACCCATATCAATGTCCCCGACGGGGCAGAAATCCACCACCAACGACCGTGGCGCCTGGTTTACTGAGGAGCAACGAGGAAGCTCTCTCCCCGTCCTCCCTCCCCTCTTCCCAGCTCCGCTACCTCTAGGTCCACCAGACCTGAGAAGACCAGGCCCTTGTAGTGACGACCACGGTCCACTGCCAGCAAGCGGACACCCAGCGCTGCCTCCAAGGGGATCCACAGACGTCCCGGGAGGGGGCTGTATTCCAGACGCCGCACGGAGGTGCCGCTGAGGGCAGACAGGACAGCAAGCAGCGATACCGTGCTGTCCCAGCGAGCCCGGCGATGCCTCCAACAAAGTCAGGTGGTCAGGGAGCTATCGCCGGGCCAGGCTTCTCCGAGAAGGGTCTAGAGAAAAAGGCGAGCTCTTGCCTGCCTTCAGTCACCAGCGAGACTGGCCGCGCACGGCTCTACAATCATGCTCCTCGGAACCCCGGAATTCCAAGAGCTAGGGCCGCATCCCCGTGAACACAGAATGCCGGCACGGGACCGGAGCCAGGCCCAGAGGTCAGGCTCACTACCCAGCACCTTACCTTACTTGCTCCCAGGTCTTGGTGGCTAAGTGCAGCACCCAGAGATCCTTGTAGTGGTAGAACTGCTCTCCGTCGGGAGAAGCAAACTCCCCTCCAAATATCCACAGCTGTCCTCCGCCCTGAGGAAGCACCACAGCCTGGGAGAAGAGAGAGAAACGTCAGGGCCGCCATGCAGCTCTCGGCCCGGTCCGTGTCCCCAGGACGCCCCAGAGCACCACACACGGTGGCCGCAGCCAGCACCCACGCTCAGCGATCATCTTCCCCTGGTCTGAGGGGAAGAGGCCTCAAAAGTCCCGCATTCGGCAGATCCTCCGCAGTCCAACACCCACTGCACGTCCCGGAATTCCTAGGAGGCAAAGCGGACGCAGGCAGGCCCAGGCCCTGTTCAAGCGGACTCAGCAGCGCCAGAGGTTCGCAAGAGCTCGGACGCAGGCGGACAGAGGACCTCCTTCTTCTCAAATACGGATACTAAGACCGCGGGGCCGCGCGCATTGGCCCCTTCCCCAGCTGTGTGGCACGAGCATCTACAAACCCCACCGACAGACCAAGCACACGTGAGACACCCACCGCTCACCGACACGTACCTCTAAGGGACACACACAACAGCAAAGGCAAGCGAAAGCGGGGACAATGGTGCCCTTGGGGCTGCACTTCCCGGAGGCTCGGCAGCCGCACAGCCGTGGGCCCGGGAGAGGACAGAGTGAGGGGAGCAAGTGTGACACCACGCCTGAAGACCGACGAGGGCCTGTTTCAAAGTGTCACTGGGCTGGGGTGTCTGGGCGGCTCCATCGGGGAAGCGTCTGTAGAGTTGTGGTCCCGGGGTCCTGGGATGGAGCCCTGCATCTGGCTCCCTGCTTCTCCCTCTCCCCGCTTCTGCTCCTTCTCTCTCTCTCTCCCAACTGTTTTCTCTCAAACAAATAAACAAAATCTTAAAAAAAAAAAGAAAAGAAAAGAAAAAAAGCGTAGTTGGGCTTAGCAGCGTATCAAAGCTCTCAGAGCAGTGGTCCCCAGGCACATCTCATACACCCACGTGCCCAGCTGAGGGGAGAGGAGAGTGAGGACGGGAACTCCAGGGCTCAGGTCACTCACATGCCCGAGGTCACCACCTCAATGACAACAAAGAATACCCAGCACCCCAGAAATACCAGCAGGAAAGCACACACTCGGCCCACGGCAGACCAGGATCACCGTCCTGAGTCCCCCACAAGAGCGGAAAAAGCCAATCAAATCATGTAACTAGAAAACATGTGTCAAAGCAAGTCCAAGCCTTCAGGTTTTCCAGAAAAGGGACTCTACCGTGTAAGGGCACGTACTCCAGGTAGCTAAAATAAGAGCGAACGCTACTCCCTGGAAAACGACCTGTACAGATGCAAACACAAACCAGTTCGGAGGATTTTTTTTTTTAAGATTTTATTTATTTATTTGACAGACAGAGATCACAGGCAGACAGAGAGGCAGGCAGAGAGAGAGAGGGGGAAGCAGGCTCCCTGCCGAGCAGAGAGCCCGATGCGGGGCTCAATCCCAGGACCCTGAGATCATGACCTGAGCCGAAGGCAGAGGCTTTAACCCACTGAGCCCCCAGTTCAGAGGATTTTAAAGGCAGTCTCTGGACGACGTGGTCCAGGGCTTTCGAGCTCTGGGCTGGATGTGCTGGCGAGGGAGCAGACCTCTCTCCCAACACAAGCTTCGGTGCCGATGGACGCGCGCTACGAGTGACACCGGAAGCCCCTGCCCAGAAGCCCAGAACCCACACCCCCTTCTCGCCCCGGGGACACCCTGCCCCCACGGCCGCGCCTCACCTCCGGCCTCTCCGGGAGCTTGCTGCAGGCCACGTACCATCGACCACGACCGCCTGAACCCGCAACAGCCAACCCTGGTGGCCGCCCAGTGACGAGGAGTCCGGCTCCCCTGAGCTCTCGTCCGATGACACTCGACCGGAGAGGACCGTGGTGACCCGGCTGACGGCAGGGTGCGGTGCGCCGATCTGCACACAGTGTGGCCGAGGGGGTGACCTCACAGAAGCAGGCTGTGCACGCACCCTGCAAACCTGGGCTGGGGCAGGACGGAGGCCAGGCCGGTCTCCTGCGATCACCAGCCACAGGCATTCAGCCACGAAGTCAACACCACAGGAGCGTCCGTCACACCAGGGGGGCCCTCTGGCTCCTCCGAAGCAGGAGCCACCGTGGCAGGCAGTGCGGCAGGGGGACTATGTCCGGAAAGAAAGTGCTCACTGGCTGGGTGGGGAAGCGGCTCCCGGCAGGCTCTGTCCCCGGGCACCCGCGGAGCACCCCAGAGCTCCTGCGGCAGCGCACTGAGCCACTTCAGGACGCCACAGAGCTGTGGCCCGGTCACCAAGCCACTGTGGTCCTGCACTAACTGGGGAGTCCTGCTGACACAGTTAGGGCGACACGGCACCTGTCTCTACACAGAGGACCGCCCTGTAAAGAGACGAGCCCGCCTCCTCGCACTCTGAAACACCAGTGCGTGTGCGGGGAAGACACTGACCGTTTCAGATCACGAGAGCAGACGCCCTGATCCGCTGAGGCCCAAATCTGACAATTTTCGGAGTTAGTGGGGCCAGGGGGTCCGTGAGCTGCACATTACAACAGTGCCTCGAGCTACCACATTACAGACAGAGCGCACCCCGTGGGGCTGACGGCGGGGCCAGCTAGCAGGAAAGACAGATGTGCAGGAATGTGTGTCTGGTTTTTTTAAGATTTTATTTATTTGAGAGAAAGAGAGAGCGCACGCGCACACACGTGCATGCAAGCACAAGCCGGGGTGGTGGAGAAGCAGGCTCCCCACGGAGCAAGGGGCCCGACGTAGGACTCGATTTCAGGACCCAGGATCACGACCTGAGCTCAAGGCAGACACTTCACCAACTGAGCCACCAGCTGTCCCCAAGTCACGTGTTTAGACAAGAGATGTAAAAATGGACAATAGACTTACTCTGCTTTTTAATTCTTTTCATTTTTTCATGATGGATCTTTATTACTTACATAGTAAGTTTTTTCAATCTACTTTTTAAAAGATCTATTTGACACTGATATGAAGAGTTTGAGAAACAAGACAGAGGATCACAGGGGAAGGAAGGGAAAATGAAACGAGGAAACCGGAGAGGGAGACCAACCATAAGAGACTCTTGGTCTCAGGACACAAACTGAGGGCTGCTGGGGGCAGGGGTGGACTTTGGGGGGGCGTGTGTGCTATGGGGAGCGCCATGCGCTGTGTAAGACTGGTGAATCACAGACCCGTACCCCGGAAACAAGTAATACATGGTATGTTGATAAATAAATGATCTACTTGAGAAAGCGTGCGTGCACATGGGGCAGAGGGAAAAAATCCCAAGCAGACCCCACCAAGGGCAGAGCCCAACGAGGGGCTCGATCCCACAACCCCAAGGATCATGCCCTGTGCCAAAACCAAGAGTCAGACACTTAATCGACTGAGCCTGCCAGGCGCCTCACTTCTTTCTGTCATTTTGAAAAAAAACAAAGTCAAAGTCTAGGCAAGTAGAGCTCGGTCTTTCACGTCGCATCCCCCACTCACCCGCAACAGCAGGCCCAGCCCAGTGGGAACCCTGGAGGCTGCATGGAGGTGGGTTCACGGTCAGTGACCTTGGAGTCTCATTTAAGCCACTCCTCGAAGACTGTGAGCAGCAAGAGGAGAGCTCACACACAGCCAAGAACGGGCTACAGCTCTAACGACCCAGGTGTTAAACCCGCCCTTTTAACCCGAGGGACCACCGCGCAGCGGAGCAGTCCCACTCCCCCCACCCCATCGGCAAGGGGAGCACTGGACCATCCACGAAGCAGCTGTAACCAGGCAAGAGGAGGGGCAGGCCGTGCTCCCGAGAGTCTGCGATGGGGCAGGATGAGCACGTCGACTCTGGGGGCGCTTTCTGCACCTGCTGCAGGGAAAGCAGCCCACCAGGACAGGTGGTCTTCCTGAGCCAAGGAGACAAAGTCAGAGTTCAGGGATGCTGAGGGCCGCTGGTCTGCAGGGCAGGGAGCTGGGGAGAGAGCACGCTGCGAATCCACACGGGGACCCCACTGGGGCCTTCCAACCCAAGCAGCACAGCTCCGGAGCCAGACCGAAGGCGGCCAGGCATACAGCCGCGGGCAAAGCTGAGCGCCTGCGAACAGCCTGAGCTTACCAGGGGCTCGGGGCCCAGCAAGTTCCAACCAGAGAGAGTGAAACGGGTCACTGAACACCAGGGCATTCAGTGGAGACCCCGAAAAGGCCACACCCTGGAACAAGGCCAGCCAGAGGGAGAGCCTCAAAAGATCGCGGCGATCTGCGGGTGACAGAACCGCGGGCAGGACAGACCTCGTCCTTCGGTCGCGAGGAGGACAGACCTCGGCAGGAGGACAAAACCCAGACCGCCCGCGGGCAGCGGACGCCCACCTACCCAGCTGCTGCCGCGCGCCAGGAGCACCCTCTGGCGTCTGACCAGCCGCTGACCACACGTTCCTAGGAGGAAAACGCCACCCGTGAGAAGAAGAAAAGTCAGAGCAGAAAGAGGCCCAGACGCGGGATGAGAGGATGAGTACACGAGGACGCAGAACAGCTATAAATGCGCCCGAGGATTTAAAGGAAAAATGAACACAACAAACAGACATGGGAAAGGTCATCAAAACCAAACACCCTCTCGGTGAAAAACACCATTTGTGAAACGAAAACTGTGCAAGTTCACGGCACATCCGCTGGGAAGGGCAATAGACACTACCCAAAATGAAGCCAAAAAGGAAAAGGCTGCCAGAAGGAACCGACTCACTGCCTACTGGACAATGTGAAGCGGCCTAACACACACCTCACCGGACCCCCAGAACATCACAAGGGACCTCAAAACCCAGCTGCTAAAATGCCAACGGCAAAGAGAAAATCATTTAAGCAGCCTTAGAGGAGGCAACAGACACGTTAGATACGGGAGAGCAAAGATAAAAATGACCAGTAACCTCTCGTGGGAGCGATGGAAGCCAGAGGACGGAACATCTCTCAGGGCTCTCAGTCTAGAATTCTGTATCTAGCACGCGTACCGCATAAAACCAGAGTAAACTGAAGACGTTCCACTTAGAAAAAAGCTGAAGAACACGGACGTCAGCAGACCTGGGCTGCAAGCAACGGAAAAGGAAGCCGCGGGCTGAAGGGGAGCGCCCGGATGAAAAGGGAGAACGACGTGTCCCAGAAACAGCAAGTGAGCAAAAACCGACACGTGTCTGTCGTTTCAAGATTTCTTAGTAACTGCCCAAAGCAAAACCAGCGACGCCGCTCGGCGCACAGAGCACAGGGGAAGACGTGGGCGTTCCAGCGGCCGCAGCCTCTGGGGGCGCCGGGGCCCCGGGAAAGGCGGGCACCGCAAACCCGGGAACAAGCACGACCGCGAAGACGAGGGACAGGCCAGAAGCTGACAGAAAAGCCAGAGAAAGGGTGTTAAAATACAATCCCGCCAAAAGGAACAGGGAAAAAGCGAAAAAGGAGCACAGGACAGACGACACAACAGAGAACGAGGAGCAACACCGAAGACGCTGCCGACGGCCACACCGACGGCCACAGCACGTGGCGGAGGGGGCGCCGGGGACTCGGTGGGGAAGTGTCTGACTCCTGACTTCAGCTCAGGTCTCGAGCCCAAGCTCGTGCCCGGTGTGAGGCCGACTTATAAGTGAACGAATGAATGAACGAAATAGGCAAATACACCAGTTAAACAACAACAACGGTCACGCTGGAGGAAAAGGCAGGACCCGATGACAACGCTGTTTAAGAGACACACTTGGGATGAACAGACACGAACGGACGTAACGGAGAAAGCACACAGGCCATGGGAACGGTGGCCCTCAGAAGTGCGAGCTGGCTGTGCCAAGAGCAGACAGAGGCCATGTCAGCAGAGTGGCAGGGGCCAGGCAGTGACGGCAGGGAGGGCAAATGCCATCAACCAACCTAACAGGACCCGCACCCAACCACGGGAGACCGCACCTTCCTCTCCAAACACGCCGAGGACGGACCAAGACAGACGTGTTAGGCCAAAGCTTAGGTCTCAAAAATTCTAAAAGGTTTGAGATCATACAGTGCTCTCTGACTGCCACGGCATTAGAAATAATAGCAAAAAGAAAGCTGGGAGATCCCCAAGTATTCGTAAATTAACACACTTCTAAGGACTGTAATGCATGGGTCAAATAAGACGTCCACAAGCAAATTAGATCACTTCAATCTGAATGATAAAATGCACAGAATCTGTGGGAGGCAGCGAAAGCACCACCTAGAGGGAAACGTATACCTTTAAATGCTTATATTAGAAAAGGGGCGCCTGGGGGGCTCAGTCATTAAGCCTCTGCCTTTGGCTCAGGTCATGATCTCAGGGTCCTGGGATCGAGCCCCACATCGGGCTCCCTGCTCAGCGGGGAGCCTGCTTCAACCTCTCCTACTCCCTCTGCTTGTGTTCCCTCTCTTGCTGTCATAAATAAATAAAAATCTTAAAAAAAAAGAAAGAAAACTTAAAATACGTGTTCTACATTTCAACTAAGAAGCTGGAAAAGGCAAATTAAACCAAAGTTAAACAATGAAGAACAGAAATTATTTTTTAAAAAAAAGAAAAGAAAAATGGGGCGGGCGCCTGGGTGGCTCAGTGGGTTAAGCCTCTGCCTTCGGCTCAGGTCATGATCTCAGGGTCCTGGGATCGAGCCCCGCATCGGGCTTTCTGCTTGGCAGGGAGCCTGCTTCCTCCTATCTCTCTGTCTGCCTCTCTGCCTGCTTATGATCTCTCTGTCAAATAAATAAATAAAATCTTAAAAAAAGAAAAACGCATAAACATTTAGGCAAATGTATAAATTAAGAGAAAAAAAATCAGTGAGCCCATGTCAAGAAAACAGGAACTATAAGAAATTCCTGAACTAAACACAGCTTCTGTCTGGGCTCCCGGGTTGAGATTCTGAGTCACACAAAACTTCCCCCACCTTTTAAGAATGATTTCAAAACTACTACGTGAGAGGTACTAGGCAAATCACTTTCCTACCAACCTCAAACCAGACCCAGCCTTCAAAGACTAGAACCTAACACAACCCCAGTCATCCGATAAAATGAGGAAATTCAAGTCAAAGAAATGAAGCAAAGGGCAAGTCCCAAGGATGCTGCTCACACACCTAGGGCCCCATGCCGCTGGTTCCCACCAGCGCAAGCAGCCCCTAGAGAGAAGCCCTTCCAAGGCACCAGTTAAAGACAAAGCATGGTAAGTTGTACACCTGCACTTCCTGCTGAACTACTTTTTTTTTTAGGTTCTTAAGAAATAAGATAATAAAGAAAATCTCCCTTCACTTGCCACCCCTAAAGATGAAGAAAATGGGTTTTAGGGCAAACTAAATTCATCTTCCTTTTTCCCCCCTTCTGGGAAAGAAAAAAAAGTGTGCAGTGCCCGTCGGGAGGCGCTCCGGCGCGTTACTGATGCTGCTGAAACTGAACCATCTTAACGGGGTTTTCTACGGGCGACTCGTGTGCACGCCTGCACCAAAATGCACAGCAAGGAAGTCACAAGACTGCACAAATACACCCTCAACCAGGCGTGCTTCCGAGTCCCATCATTTCAAATAACCTGCCCCACTTGGACATTTCTAATCGACGGTGAGGAAAAACCACCCACAGCTCTGTATCAAAGCAACGAGGGAAAAATGAAAACAGAAAAGTTTCTTGGCTACGGAAAGAGTAAGGAGCGAAGTGGTTCCTTCGGGAGTTCTTACAATTTGAGCTCAGAAGTTTCAGTCTCGTCCAAGTCAAATTTCCAATCTCTTTGTATTTCATAACTATTGAGTGAGTGACAGGGAAACTGCTTCGGAAAGGGGTCTAATCCAGGTCACGGATCTGTGCCACACTTCTCCAAGAACTGATTCTCGTGAGGGTCACTGCCAGTTAAAGCGGCTTGCAGAATAAACATGCCGTACTCTAAAATGTCCCGCAGCAGAAGAACAAAATGTATTTCCCAGAAGACAGCCGTAAAAGGCACGTCAAAACATAACACACAAAAAACCACCAAAATAAATAAATAAATAAAACCACCACGGAGCGTCACAATAAAGAGTACCGTGCTACCAAAAAAAACAAAAACAAAAAAAAACCCAGAACACAAAAATAATACGTTCAGGACCCAGTAAGATCTTCCAGAGTTTACATTGTGAAAAGTCGTCTAGCACTAACGAAATGACCTCCTGTGATGTCCTGAGATACGGGGTCCTCTCGCGGAAGACATCGAGGCAGAGGCTGGACCACCGGGCAGCTCCTCGGGACAGGCCTGGCCGGCTGGCATGCACACGCATACACTCCGCGGTCCGGAAGGAACTGCCGAAACCGTCGCCCGGACCGCGCGAAGACAAAGCCCGGCCCACTGACGGGCGGCACGGCGCCCTGCTCCCGGGGCGAGGCGAGGCCGGCCGTGCCCGCACCTCGCTCTGACCTGTCCCATGAGGCTGTGCGCCGCCCACACGCCTGGGTCTGCTTACTGTTGCCTTATCTGGAATGAAGTCATGTCGGGAAAACCCCAAGCTCCCCTCTCTCCCTCCAAATGCCAAAAACAAGCCCATCGGAATTCACAGTATCGGACTCCGAATGGACGTTACAGCAGCTTCAGCTTCGTGAAAGCGGAGTCCGAAAAACGCATGACGCCATGGGGATCAGAGAAAACACAGGACATGGAACGTCATCAGGAAAGGCAGATCGTTCTTTTCTGTCGCCGTATCCCAGCCCCGGAAGGGTGCCTCGCATGTAAGAGATGCCTCCTGTTTCCTGAGGGAGCAAGCCGGGACCCCCGCAATGCCCGCTCACATGGAGACGCGGCCACGACTCACACGGAGGCTGACACTTTCTGCAGCTCCGGGGGGCCCTTGTGACCTCTGCTGTCTCTGGAGAAAGGCTTCCCGTGGATCAGCCTCTCTCCAGAAATGACCTGCTGCTCACTAACGCGCTAGGCTGACGTTTTAACCGTCACGGCCTGCTGCTTTAGGCGAGAACACCTCGTGTTTCGTGTGCGTTTCAGCTACGACTTGGGCAGAAACCAGCCGGGGACCAAGAAGACATGATCTCACGACCGCCACCTCCCTCACCTGTCCCCGCAGTTCTCACTGGCCCCCTCCTGCTGGCGGTGGCGTCCTCACGGTCTAGGCAGAGCTGTGTGCATGCGCCCTCCCCTCCTCCAGGGAACGGGGTGCTGAAGAGCGAGCCACTGGAGCCCGCACACGCCCGGCCACACACCCAGCAGCGCCACAGCCCTTTCCTACCTCTCGCTGGGCTGTGTTCTCACAGAAAAGTCATGTAAACTCTCCAATGACACACTAAAGTCAACCTCACCCCCCAGAACTCCAGAATCCAGAAGAAGAGAAAGAAGAGTGTACATGCAGCCTTCCTCTCCCCACGCTCCCCGCCACAGTGAAAAAGAAGATAAAGAGCGTGGCCTCTGACGTCACACACTGAACGAGTCTGTAAGGAGGAAGGTTTTAGGTCTCAGAATTCAATGTTGTAGAATTCGGACTGTAATGACCTTCAGGACAAAGACTTTACAACCAGTTTTCTGTTTCCTATGGCTCTACTTCATTGGGAAATTCGGAGAAAACAGCAAACCACCCTTAACTACAAAGACATTATTTAGTCGCAGACTAGCAAAGTGCTCCTAAGGCACACACATGAATCAGAGCCTGCCCAGCACTCTGGCAAAGTAACTGCATTTAAAAATCGCGAAGGGGGGGACACCTGGGTGGCTCAGTGGGTTAAGCGGCTGCCTTCAGCTCAGGTCATGATCCCAGCGTCGTGGGATCGAGTCCCACATCGGGCTCCTTGCTCGGCAGGGAGCCTGCTTCTCCCTCTGCCTCTGTCTGCCGCTCTGCCGGCCTGTGCTCGTGCTCTCTCTCTCTCTCTCCCTCTGACAAATAAATAAATAAAAATCTTTAAAAAAAATAAATAAAAATCGCAAAGGCTTTTACACTAATTCTTCAAGAATGCAGTTAATAACTGTGGTTAAGGGACGCCTGGGTGGCTCAGTTGGTTGGACGACTGCCTTCGGCTCAGGTCATGATCCCGGAGACCCGGGGTCGAGTCCCGCATCAGGCTCCCAGCTCCACGGGGAGTCTGCTTCTCCCCCTGACCTTCTCCTCACTCATGTTCTCTCTCACTGCCTCTCTCTCAAATAAATAAATAAATAAAATCTTTAAAAAGAAAAAAAAAAAAAAACTGTGGTTAAAACAGCTAAGAAAACAAACGCAAAAGAAGCCCCTGAGCCCACATCACGTGGTGCGGGCCAGAGCAGGATGGCTCCGTCCGAACGGGAGCGCTCTGCGGGTTCAGGGATCCACGGAGGTACGTGGCAGGGCTGGGGGCATGGAGAGGCCACGACGCGTTCTCAAGAACTGAGGGTCTCTGGTGAACAGATCAAACTTCAACATCCATTACCTAGGGGTGCCTGGGGGGCTCAGTCAGTTAAGCATCTGCCTTTGCCTTAGGTCATGACCCCAGGGTTCTGGGATCAAGTCCTGCATCAGGCTCCCTGCTCAGCGGGGAGCCTGCTTCTCCCTCCACCTGCTGCTCCCCCTGCTTGTGCTCTCTCTCTCTGCCAAATAAATAAAAGCTTTAAAAGAAAAAAAAATGCATTACTTATTAAAATCCAAGCTTACTAAGATCTGACGCCTAAACCCGCAAGTACACCCTTCTTTTCCACAAGACGAACCAGTCCAAATGCCTGCCGGTCTCGGGTGCAGCTCAGGCAGCCAAGCCCTCCTCTCAGAACTGGTTTCAGACCCGCAGATGCCCGTGAGCAGAGAACCCGAGAAAGGACCCCCACGTGCTGTGGGGGATGCTTCCCTCGCACCATGGCAGGCTCGCACAACCTTCTCTCTCCGGGCTGAAAACCTATCACTCCTTCAAATTGTTCTCTGCACCCTGACACTGGTCCAAGTCCAGGGTTAGCACAGTAACAGGAAAGACCAAGGGGCCTTGCTCATGGAGTTACAGAACCGCCCAGCAGCAGCTCTGGCAGAGCTCCCCGGGGTGAGCAGAAACCAGTGACAACAAGCCGACTTCGGCCGCTTTGTGATCTCTGGTTACGATTCGCTCCTCAACGACGACGTCGGAACACTCGGCTTCTCCCGAGGAACTCCTCTCTCTGGCCACCAGGTCTGGGGCCTGCGGGAGCCTCTCACTCCGACAGAGGACGGGCGTTCGGCCGTGTGGCTGCGGCGTGCTGGGCACCACACGAGGCAGACTGACCGGGCCTCTTTCCCGCGCTCTCCTGGCCGCCTGGAGAAGATGTTCAACGCCGTCTCGTAAGTGAACACACTGAAGGGCAGGAAGCTTCTCAACATGTCCAAAAGGTGACAGCAAGCGCGCCCGCGTGTCAGTCCCCACCCTTCTGAACCAGGCCGCCTGTCGTCCGCCAACCCCACGAGCACAGAACACAAGGCTCCCAGGGAAGGCAGGAAGGCAGAGCGTGAGCGCAGACACGTACCTGGTGCGCACAGCGTCTCGGAGGTGGGTTGGGGATCTCCACTCGGGTCCAGGCGTCCTTCCTGATGTTGTAGGTGTACAGTTCGTTATACATAAACGTCTGCCGAAGGAAGAGGGACGTCGTGTCATCCGTGATGCCTCCAACCAAGCGACAGTAAGTGGAAAGCGGGATTCAATCACCAGCTTTCTCCAGGAAACGCGTTTCCTAAAGCCACGTAAATCCCACCAGTGCGGGAAGCCTGCGGCTGGGCCCCTTGGGTCTCTGGGATAATGACAATCATGCCCAGTAGCACCCACGGTGCCAAGATCTTTGCTGCCCGGCAAGTCACCTCTCAGAGTCCAGCCTGGTTCTTAAAGGCGTGAGAGTTTGGAGCGAAGCTGACCACGAGGAGTCGAGCTCACAGGGACCCTCGCGCGGGGGGCAGCCAACCCACGCTTTCCTCATGCTTCATACGCAATTCTGAAACACAGGCCTGTCTGGCCCGCTCAGAAATGAAGCTGAGCTCTCCAATTTATTGCACTTTCCTCCACTATTCCAAACAACTCCAAAACCCATCACGAGCTCACGAATCACCAACCCAAAGGGGCAGAAGAGCAGCGACGCTGAAGTTCACGGGAGGAGCCCGGTGGCCTCTCGAGGACAAGGTCACGTGCCGGTCCTGCAGGCTCAGGAGGCGGGACCAGTGCAAACTGGATATCACTGCTTTAAACTAATTTTACTCAAAATGAGACCCATGAAAATTTGAGGAAAGAAAAAAATATATACTTTACTTTTTGGCCATTGAAATATTCACCTCCGAAAAGGATTAACTCGTCTTTCTCAGGATGAGCCGAGAGGGAGGCGTGTAACCTGTGAGAGACAGAGGCAGCAGTTCACCACACAATCCAGCCCCGTGGCGCCCAGCCCAGAGCCGCCTCCCTTCCGCCAGGGGCCGCATCACCTCCTCAGACTTCTGTGAAAGACAAGCCTGGCAACGGGAATGGAAACCAAGGCCCCCAACCCTTAAAATCAACCTCGCGGCCACAGTACAAGGGGGGGCCCCCAAGCTGGGTGACTCACAGCTTTTGGGTAAAAACCATGAAGCAATGAGAAGTCCAGGAGCCCCTAACGGAAGTGCCACGTTTCCCACAGCTGACCTGTTTCACGGGCCTGTCCTCTTAAGTCACAAGCAATACTGTTTGATAGGGCGCCTGGGTGGCTCAGTTGTTAAGCCTCTGCCTTCCACTCGGGTCATGATCTCGGGGTCCTGGGATCGAGCCCCGCACTGGGCTCCCTGCTCAGCGGGGAGCCTGCTTCCTCCTCCACTCTGTCCCTCCCCACCGCTCATGCTCTCGCCAAAAATAAATAAATCTTTCAGAAAAAGATAACTGTTCTAAAAACTCCAGGCCTTAAGCATTTCAATAAGTATCCAGATAGCTTCCACTTAAAAAAAAACACAAATAACTTCCTCCTGACACCACATGTGTGGACAGAAGACCAGCTATGAGGACATTATAAATACACGTGGGCCATCTCAGGAGAAAGTAAGACAGTGATGGGAGCAGGACAACCAACCACTGGAAAACCCCCTGCTGTCAGAATCCCTCACGCGGCCTCCCTCAGGGGCATCACAACAGTAATTCCAGAAGGCACTTCGTAAAGGAAGACAAAGTTTTCAAGGTCAGAGAAGTTTGAGAAATCGGACAACTCTACTTTCTCTTGGAGATTTACTGTACACAAAAACATTCTACAGGTTCAGAAAGTTTGCCGGGAAGAAACCAAGGCTATAAAACAGGACTAAGGACTACGCTGGGGCACCTGGGTAGCTCAGTGGGTTGAGTGTCTGACTCTTTGGCTCAGCTCAGGTCGTGATCTCAGGGTTGTGAGATAGAGCCCTGTGCTCGATCTGTGCTCCCAGTCTGTGCTCCTTGTGCTCCGTGAGATTCTCTCTGCCCCCCCACCACTGCCCCTGCTCATGCTCTCTCCGCCTAAAATAATTAGATCTTATTTTTTTTTAAAGATTTTATTCACTTAGGACAGAGAGAGATAGCAAGAAAGGAACACAGCACGGGGGAGCTGGAGAGGGAGCAGCAGGCTTCCCACTGAGCAGGGAGCCCTCTGTGGGGCTCGATCCCAGGACGCTGGGATCATGACCTGAGCTGAAGGCAGACGCCTGATGACTGAGCCATCCAGGCGCCCCGATAAATCTTAAAAAAAAAAAAAAAAGGACTATGCTGTGGAAAATAGTCTGACAGTTAAAAACACAGAATTAGCACATGACCCAGCAGTTCCACTCCTGGGTACGTGCTGAAGAAACCTGCAAACGCGGACTGGAGCAGAAGCCTGTGCGCCAACGCTCAGGAAGCGTGACCGTCCAGTCGGTCGGCAGTCCATCAACACATGAACACGGTACGTCCATACAGCGGAACACTACTCGGTCTTAAAAAGGAACAGAGTTCAGATTCACGCTGTGACAGGATGAACCTTAAGGACATTCCGCTAAGGGAAAGAAGCCAGACACAAAAGGAGGGCCGCTGTGTGACTCCACGCTATCAGAAACTGGGACGTCAAGGCTCCCGGGGGCCGAGAGGAGGGGCGTGGGGAGAGACATCCCCTGGGTCCAGAGCATCGAGAGTGTAAGGAATCCCAGTGACTGCACAGTTAAAAATGGATGAGATGAGAAATTCTATGTTAGATATATTTTACCACAATTTTTTTAATTTCAAAAGAAAACCATCTGTTTCCCAAAGTTACTGAACCCCAAATCTTTTTTCCCTTAACCCCTATTAAAATTTTCTACCTAAAATTAATTAACAAGCACAGCTGGGAAACAGTAATCCAAGTGAGGGCCACGGCCCCCGCAGGGTGCCCGCAGGGTCCCCACCCCCCCAGCAGGCCACGCCCACCCCCTCAGCCCTGCACCTGCCGCTCTGCTGCCCTGGGTCTCCGGCCCTTGCTTCCCCACTCAAGCACATCGCCGCCGACACGCTGGGACACGTGCACTCACAAACCCAGTAATGTTCATGGCTTTCCTAGAATGTGATGGAGGAGGAGGAAGGCCGTTGCTACGGTGGCTGACTGAAAAGTCTCACTTTATTCCATCACAAACAATTCCCGGCTGACAGGGAAGCACCCAGGTTCCTAACTATATCCTAACACTAAACCTGGCTTTTCAGGCACATTACCTCAGGGAACGTTTTTAAAGGTCAGCAAAAGGCGGGGGGTCGGGGGGTCGATTCCCATTCAGAATGGCTTCCCTCGGGGTGCTGCAGGCATGACGCCTCCACCATTTCAGGGACTCACTCGCCCTCACCGCTCCGAGGACTGCGTGCGCCGACCACGTGGCAAGTGCTGCGTGGCCCCGCTCCCTGACGCTGTTCTTAGATGAAGACAGGGACGTCGCACACCTCGGGGCACTGCTGGACAGCACTGCGTCCCCTCGTTCTGCACACGGGCCACCATGTCGTCCCCCCATCTCTGGACGGGGGAGACTAACCCCATGTCTGAGGTGGTGCGATTCAGGCATCAGAGGCACGACCGGCAGCCCCCTCCTGACGGGCTGGACCCCGGGCCTCCACTCGGGCTGGGGACAGCTCTAGTAAGATTCATCTCGGGTTTTTTTTTAAGATTTTAATTACTTATTTCAGAGAGAGAGTGAGTAAGAGAGAGCACGAGAGAGTGTAAGGTCAGAGGGAGAAGCAGACTCCCCACGGACCTGGGCGCCCGATCCTCCAGGATCACGACCTGAGCCGAAGGCAGTCGCTTTACCGACTGAGCCACCCAGGCGCCCCAAGATTAATGTCATTTCTGAAACAACACTAGTGAGATTAATTTTTATTCTGAGAGAAAGGAAGCAAATCATTTTTCAACCAAACCAAAGAGTCTTGTGTGCTTGTGAAGTTAATGTTTTCCCCTTTCTCTGAAGAACGTGGTATCTTTTCTAGGGTTGTTTGGCCTTTCCTGATTCCTGACTCAATGCATTCCGGGTTTTCCCTGCTAGCGCGTCAGTAGCAAATACAAGAATTCCAGGGTCCCATGTTCACTTTTAACAGAGCCGCAGCTCAGAAGCCAAGAGAACAGACAGGAATTGACACCAAAGAGTAAGAAAGAGGAAAACCAAAGCTCATTCTGGCTCATTCCAAGTATGTGAAATCCTGCAGAAGACCCTGGAGTTCTCCACATAATTTATAAATTCATTTGAGGGGCACCTGGGTGGCTCCGTGGGTTAAAGCCTCTGCCTTCAGCTCAGGTCATGATCTCAGGGTCCTGGGATCGAGCCCCGCGTCGGGCTCCATGCTCAGCAGGGAGCCTGCTCCCCCTCCCACCCCGCCCCGCCTGCCTCTCTGCCTACTTGTGATCTCCATCTGTCAAATAAATAAAATCTTTAAAAAAAATTCATTTGAAATGGCTTACACACGCTTATGTTGGATAATCACACCTGTCATTACGAACAAACAGCAATAAGAGACTACGCCTGTGACACTTCTGAAACGTTTCAAGAACTGAAGAGCTCGCTGGAGCAATGCTCCCGTGCGTGACTGTGACCAGCTAGACAGCTCTCGAGTGGCGCTCCCTGTGGAGCAGCCGGGGGGGTCGGGGAGGGCGTTTCTGTGTTTCCTGTGACCACAGAACTGAAAAGCCTCACTCCCATTCTTCAGGAAGAAAGTGAAAAACCGTATTATGGGAACTTGTCTGGAATGGGAACAGGTTTTAATGAGGAAAACATTCCACGTGCCTGATTATTTATGGGAAGCACAGTCCCAGGGCACCTGGGTGGCTCAGTCATTAAGCGTCTGCCTTCGGCTCGGGTCACGATCCCAGGGTCCTGGGATCGAGCCCTGTGTTGTTAGGCTGCCCGCTGGGTGGTTCTCCCTCTCCCACTCCTGCTCCCCCTGCTTGTGTTCCCTCTCTTGCTGTGTCTCTCTGTCAAATAAATAAATAAAATCTTTTAAAAAATAAAGAAAACACGGTGCCAATTTAAAGTGGTTTTCCAATATAGGCAAGAATTCTACCAGCTGCTCGAAGAGTCCTGCTGACGTACCTGGGTGAAGGCGGGGGGCACGGCGTCTCCACGACCTGAGTCTTTGCGGCGTCCAGTGTCTGGAAATGGGCTATCAGAGCTTCAAGGTCTTCCTGCAGACAGACAAGCAGTCACACCTGAGACACGGTTTTAAACTTGCGCCAACCTGCCCGCCCTGTCTGACCGCCCAGGGTCCAGTCACATCCAGGGATGACAACATGTTCCCCCATATCAGGGACACAGACTCTGACACTTGCAAAAACATTCAGAGCTTGACCCTACAGGCAGCTTTCTCGGAAGTACACAGAGAGGCACACACACTGCATGTACCACCTCATTCCAAACCCTCACAGTCCCCACCAAGGGCCTCCCATTTAGACAAGCCCTCCCTGACTTCTGCCAGCACCTTCAACCACTTCTCACACGGCCACGCCTGGCCACCCCGCCGCTCGCCCTGCTGGCTGCAGAGCAGCGTCTGAGAGTTCCCTGCTCACTTACTCACTCTGTCCCCATCTCCCTCCCACCAAAGTGATAAAAGGTGAGCTCCAAGCGAGACTGTCTGCTGAGAACCGTGCCTGCATGGTGAGAGCGCAGCAGCCGGCAGCCGCAGCCGAGCTGGGTACGAAGGGCTCCGTTCCTACAGCTGCCAACGCAGATTTAGAAGTGAAGACGCCAATCTATCTGCCCAGCTGGACAGCACTGGGACCTGGCCTTCCTACTCCCAGTCCAGTCCTATCCCTGCATCTGCAGTGATCACACACGCGAGCGACGTGTGACCCATGCATCATGGGGAAAGTTCCCTTCCATCCTCATCCTCCTCTTCAACGCTCTCTCCTCCCCTCGCTCATGCAGGGATCTATGTGACCCCACCTCCTCCTCCCCTGCTTCTCTCTCTCCAACCCACAGCCCTCATGCCCCAGGTCCGGCTTCCACAATGTAGGCAGATGTCCTTCCTGAACCTAAAAACCCTTCCGGACCATCCTGCCTATTTCATCTCCCACCCCACCTCCTGGCTCCAAGCTGCACAGGCTGCCTTAGTTCCTTTCATCAAAACGCCACGTTCCTCAGCCTGAACAGCCACCTGCAGCCCTCCGCCTCCCCTGTGTGTACCCATGAGCCCCGAGGAAGCACCCACTTTCTGGGACAGAGGGCGCCTTACTCTCAAGCATTTCCTTATACTCTTACGGCACGTAAACATACCCCAAAGTAACATGTATGAATTATCCTTTGACATTTTTCAACTTCACGTCGCCAGCATCAGAGTGTGAATTCTTCTGCAACCTGCTGTGTGGCTCGATGCTGCTGAATGAAGTCTGACACCCCGACTCCATTCCTGTTCACTGCGGCAGAGTCAGCGCTCCTGCCCGGCTTCTCCACCCATCCGCTGCTGCTGAACATCTGGGTTAAATCCAATGGTTTGTTTTCACAAACGCTACGGTGGCCATTTTCGTGAAATGTCTTTGTGTAGCTGGACATTTCTCCAAGGTAAGCCTTCAAGTGCGTAACTGCTTCGTGGCAGCTCACTTTTCTCGATAGGGACAAACTAGGGTCCAAAGGGGCTCTGCCAATTTTCACCCTCACGGCGGTCTTCACAAGAACCCATTATCCCGCCACTTCTTTTTTTTTTTTTTTTAATTTATTTATTTGTCAGAGAGGGAGAGAGAACGAGCGAGCACAGGCAGACAGAGTGGCAGGCAGAGGCAGAGGGAGAAGCAGGCTTCCTGCCGAGCAAGGAGCCCGATGTGGGACTCGATCCCAGGACGCTGGGATCATGACCTGAGCCGAAGGCAGCCGCTCAACCAACTGAGCTACCCAGGCGTCCCTATCCCGCCACTTCTATGTGAGCAGATGCCTGAAGGCTCTCCTATCGACCACCACATCCCCCTTGCAAAACCGCTGCCTCGGGCCGGCAGGGCAAACTGCTGACCCACTGGGATGTCACAGAGAGCTGGCCGAAGGGACTGCCTGTCGGGAGTCACGGCTACTCCAGAGCGCCTGGCCCAGTGTCCTTCGTAGAGAAATTACCTTCAACACGCGCAGCATGGAAGCGGGAGGAATGTGTGTGACACCAAAGTGAAGTTGTCACCAGGTTCACATGAGTTCTGCGGGAGGAAGAACTCCCAGCTGTCCCCAAGATGCTCCCCCTCAGGCCCCAGCCAGGACATGATGGGCTGCACACTCATGGTGAGATTACATATGGGACACAACCGACTTTAAGAAAGGGAGAATATCCTCTGTGGGCCGAACCTAACCAGATGACCAGCGATTTTCAAGATTTGCTCTGAGGACTGATGAAGGCACCATGCAAAGTCCCAGGCCAGACCTGACAGTCTCTCTCTGTGTCCACAGGGGAGCCACTGTCATCCCCCAAGTACGGGGTTTCGCAGAGAGATGGGAACAGGAGTGAAAAGCAGCCACCAGTCACTGAGCGCTTGCTGTGTGCCAAGCACTGTTCTAAAGGTGGCCCACATGGGGCGCCTGGGGGGCTCCGTGGGTTGAGCCTCTGCCTTCGGCTCAGGTCATGGTCCCAGGGTCCTGGGATCGAGCCCCGCATCGGGCTCCCTGCTCGGCGCGGGGAGCCTGCTTCCTCCTCTCTCTCTGCCTGCTTGTGATCTCTCTGCCCAATAAATACATAAATAATCTCTGAACGTGCCCCACAACCTATCTTCCCGCGCCACGACCCCACGCAGGCCGGTGCAGTCCCCCGTGAGACACTGAGACGCGGAGGTTGCACCGACAGTCAGGCTCCTCCGAGGCCTTCCAGCTGCGGCGGAGAGGAGGAGCGAACCCAGGCCTGGGGCTGCACGGCCCGTGCAGGCGACCGGCGAGGAACCGTCCGCCGAGAGCGGCGGAGGCAGAAGGAAAAGCCGACCCCGTTATTCCACAGACAGGAGCGGCTCTGAAGAAAGGGCAGCGCGGAGTCGGGGCTGGGACCCGGGAACACCGGGTCGCCGCGTCCCCGCTGACTTGCCGCTGAGTCCCGCCGTCGGCCCGCGCGCCCCAGCTGCCGCGCCCGCTCGCGGTGCGGCCCGAAGCCCGGGCCGCCAGAAACCACCGCCACAGGGAGCAGGGCGCGGGGCGCTGAGCTCGGCCCGGCCCCTCCGCAGACCCGGCCGGGCAGGACGTCGAGACCGGGAGCGACGGGAAGGAGACGGCGCGGGAGAGACGCGGCGGCGGTCGGGGCACGCGGCGGCACGCGCCCTCGGAAGCCCGCGGCTCCGGCAGCAGTGCGGCTCGCCCACCCGCTCTCGACGGATGGGGACGGAGGCCCGGAGGCTGCGACCCTCGCCGCAGACCGCGCGGCGCCTCCCGGCCGAGGGGAGCCCGACGGGACCCGGGACCCCGGCGGCGGGCGCGCCGAGCCTGGCAGCCCGCTCACCTCCTCTTTCCGCGAGCTCTTCGACACCTTCTTCTCCATTTTGGCGGCGGTCTTCTCGGCCCCGCGGCCCTTCTTCTCCTTCTTGCCCTTCTTGCCCATCGCGCCGGTCCGCGGTGGTACCCAGACTCCCCGACCTGCGGACGGCGGAGCGCGGCGCGCCGGAAATACGCGCTCGCCGGGCCGGCGCGCGGAGATGCGTCACTTCCGACCCGCGCGCGCTTGCGCTTCCGGCCGGCGGGCGGGCACCCACGTGGCCGCGGGCGGTGGAAACCACCGAAGGGACGCGCGGAAGCGCCGTGCGGAGGCTGGAGGCGCGGCCACGGGAAGGGCCGGCCGCCGCGAAGGCCCCCGTGCTCCGGGCCCTCCCCCGCGGGTCCCGAGGCCGTCCAGGCCTCCTGCGGCCCCGCCGGACGGCGCCCGCCCCTCGCCCGCGGAGCTCGCCGCGCCCCCGCCCGCGCGTCCGGGACGCCGGGGCCTCCGCCGCGGCCCGCGGAACGGCCGTGCTCTCCGGGCCGGCCCGGAGCCCCGCGCTGTGCAGGGAGCGCGGAAGGTGCGGCGGGGCGCGGCCGGAGGGCCGGAGGACGCGCGGGCGCCGGGGAGCAGCCGCGGGGTGTCGCGGTCGCCCGTCTCCTGCCTGCGCGGCGTGGCCCTGGGAGCGCAGCGACCCCGGGGCGCCCGCGCTCGGGTCGCGGTCCGGGTCCGGGGATCCAGCCCCCGGTCGGGCTCTCTGCTGGGGGCGGGGAGCGGCGTCCTCCGCTCTGCCGGCTTGGGGTCCGTCTGTCCCATGCAGGAACAACACCGGAAGGAGCTCGCCTGACCCTTTCCTGCCTTCCTGACATGGAGTAGCCCGGAGGCCACACGGTCTCGGCCAAGTGGCCCTCGGTCGTGGGGCGTCTGTAGGACATTCGTCCCGCGGGGCTCCGGGGGGCAGAGGCGGGGAGAGCGCGGTCCCTCCTGGAACTCAGAAGGTCCGGTAGATGCAGGGTTAATGCTTTGTTACCAGTTGGAAGCCCCCGGGGAGTCGGTGGTTTACTGGAGGCTGAAACTCTCAGTACCCAGAGAGCAGCCAGAATTTTTTGCCCTTAAAAGACTCACTTTTAAGGGCAAAGGCCATGCGGTCGGGCCTGGCCACGCATAGGTGGCCAATGAGATTGTAACACACACAGGAAACCCCACAGTGACGCAAGGAGACCAGAATCCCGAAATGATAAGAAGAGTAACTACGTGGTCCTTGTTATGCCCCAAAAATGGGTCCGTGATTAAAGGAGCGAGACTGATAGAAACCGAAGGTCAAGCAAAGCTTTATTTCGTGCCAAGCATCAAGAATCTAACCAAACGTTCGGGGACGCACCTCTTACAAGAGAGGGCGACCCTTCCTTGTTTCACAGACTCACTTTTAAGGGCAAAGGCCATGCGGTTGGGCCTGGCCACGCACAGGTGGCCAATGAGACTTTAACACACACAGGAAACTCCACAGTGACGCTAGGTGACCAACTGAATTACGCTTTACCCTAGTAGACACTTGAACCAGCCTATCACACCTTGGTTAGGATTGGCGCCAAAAGGCCCCCAAAGCGTGGGGCCCATACTCCTTGGTAACTAGGGAGACGGTATGCATCCCCCCACTGATCGGATGTGGATGTCTCCACCTGGCTTGACCCACCCTTGTATTTGAGCTTTGTTACCTGAGGCTGGTCTCCAGGACTTGTTTTTAAGTCCCCTGGGGGAAGGGGAGCAGGGACAGTTTAAGGGTTAAACAAGGTTATTGTTTGACCTCAATAGAAGCCTCTGGCTAAAATATAAAAATATAAAATAGGTCCTTACAGTCCTGTTTCAGTGAAATTGCGGTTTTGAAACTTTGATGGGTTATTGTAACAACGAAGATCGTGAACTGTTACAGTGTAGCTTTTCCTGCGGTCAGGCGCCCTCTGCGGCCTTCACGCCGGGACACAGGAGAGAAGAAATGCCGAACCCGGACCCGGGCCCCAAATAATCCGTGTGCCTGGGAGATTCTCCCACGTGTGGTATGGATGATGTGGTTCTTTGCCTGTTTCCCATCCGGAAAAATGAGTGTTTACCAGCCCTCCTCCTGCGCAGCATTCTTGGGAGAATCAAGCAAAATAACAAAAAAGCTTAGAAAAGTTTAGCAAAATACAAACTTAGGAGATTCCTGTGCTCTGAAGTCATGAATCTGAATGGCCAGAGAGCATGTCAGGTAAGGTAACAATGTCAACATCAGAACGAACATTGTATCAGAATACAAGATACAAACACAAGACCCGCCACTGGCTTCCAGGAGCTTCCTTCTAACAAGACAGATAAACATGATACAGTTGACAGCTTCCCTCAGATGCTTTATGAAACAAAGCAAGGAATGAGGAGGGACCAGGGGAAGGAGAGGAAAGGAAAGGAATAAGGGAAATCAAACCATTGTTTCACACATTCATCTAGCGATCGGGACATCCAAGGGGAAAAGTAAAATCCAGTGTCGTTGCCGCATTGGAGCTGAAAGCAAAATTCTCTCCTCTTTGGAGTTAAAGTGTGGTGGTTAATTTCCAAATGTTTGGGGACCTTTTTGTTATTTTTTTAAATTTATTTCACTTACCTGAGCTCTTGCTCTCCCTTTAAATGCTGCTCCAGGTGCATCTTACAAATTTTAATATAATGCTCTGTTTTGATTTTTCATTCTGTTCAAGATACTTCCTAATTTCCCTTTTGAATTCTTCTCATATCCCGGGGTTACTTAGAAATGTGCTCTTTCGTTTCCAGATATTTGGAGATTTTCCAAAGATTTTTCTGAAAAGTTTCTGTTTTTCCTCTAACTGCTTGTATGATTTTATCTGCATTCTTATTGCCTGTAGTTTCATTAAGGTACATTTGGATGTTAATTTCTATTTATTTATCATGTTTGGGGTTCAGTAGGCTTCACGAAGCTAGGGATGGCTCTATCGTTTTCTCTTCAGAGAACGCAGTTCTTTCTCTCACTACTCTTCTCCTGGAGCTCTAAGTAACTACAGGACATCCGTTCTTAGTCTCTGTTCCAGTTCCCTTAACTAATCTTCCCCATTTTCCATTTGTTTGTCTCTCTGTGCTGCATTCTGGATAATTCTTTCTGATTTATATACTAGTTTGTGGGCTCTTTGCCCAGCTCCATCAAATCTGTCTTTCTGACAGCCCAGGCAGTGAGAATTTAGGCTGAAAGTCCAAGGAAGGGCTGGGATGTGGTTCCAGTACCCCCAGGATCTTTCCTTCTCACCCTGCTCAGCATGGAAGTGATGTCCTTGTGGCCCCCAAAGTACCAGAGGGCAGTGTTGCTTCTGTTAGGGCCTGCGCTTCATCCGAGATCCTCTTATCCTTCTGGATCCCACCTGGGCAGCCTTGGACTTGATGACGTTTTTCCTTGCCCTTTGAGGCTGTCAAAACCAAAGTCAAACATGGCAACCCTTGCTCATGCCTGGAAGCAAAAGCCATTCACAGAACCTAGTTTCCACCCAGTTTTTTTGTTGTCCTTTCTGTTGGGTTCCAACTTGGTGGCGCTCTACTTGTTCACTCTGAAGTGTCTTTAAGAAACTCGTTACAGGGGCACCTGGGTGGCTCAGTGGGTTAAAGCCTCTGTCTTTGGCTCAGGTCATGGTCCCAGGGTCCTGGGATCGAGCTCCGCATCGGGCTCTCTGCTCAGCAGAGAGCCTGCTTCCTCCTCTCTCCCTGCCTGCCTCTCTGCCTACTTGTGATCTCTCTCTCTGTCAAATAAATAAATAAAATATTAAAAAAAAAAAAAAGGAAAGAAACTCGTTACAACTGATCCAGCATTTTTAATCGCTTTGAATGGGAAGGTTGGTTCACATAACCCGGTCTCCCGTGTTATAGCCTTGCTTCCTTTTTTTAAATGGTACTTTCAGTATGTAATTAACACATACTAATTTTTGAAATTTGGAAAACACAGGTTTAAGAAGGAAACTTCAAAGTCGCCCACAGGCTTCCCTCCCACATGCAACCACTCTCTGCATCTGTGGACTTTCCTATTGACTGATGGTCAGCAAGGGTCTGCGTTGTCTTTCCCTCACCCGCTTAGCTCCTGTGTGCGGGACCTCCTTCACTCTTGCTTCTCTTGCTTCTCCCCTGTCTTCATCACTGGATCTCAGAGCATCACAGGAAGATCTAGAATGGTCCGTAAGTCGTTAGATGTAGACACCAGGGAGAAGGAAACACGGAAACCTGGACGATAGCACAGAAAATGGAGCAGAAGATGGCAACCGTGCTGGATATGGTCATTGCAAGCACGGAAGCAACTTTAACATCACATGGGCAGCGACAGATTGGCGAGCAGGCTGCAGTAAAGCCTTGGCCCGTGCATGTCACCCACGTGAGCCTGTAAGTTCCCATTTATTCTGTGGCTAGTGTGTCCCATCAGCCTACCCAGACACAGGCCAGAGTCAGCTTTCCTGAACACAGTGGGCAGAGGCACCAGACAAGAGAAAATACAGTCAGAGAGACAGTGCCAACCTGTCCCTACTGATACATTTGATTTTAAGAAGGTAAAACTCCTTTGCCAAATAGTTGGAGACACTGATGATTCCTAAAGGAACTTGATTTTTTTTTAATCCTGGTAAAAAAATAAAAATAAAATCCTGGTAATATTACTATGTTGAGCATCTGGCCCTTGAATCCCAGAAACCAGCCGTTTCCAAGCTCACTCACCTCGTAGACTTATACCAAGGGTTGTTCGTGGTATCCCCTTACGTTCCAGCTGCCTGGCTATTAAGTATAATCACACCCACTAAAACCTCCCTGCGCTCAAGAAGGGCTTTTTCTGTCATTGTTCATCCACATGGCTCTGATCTCAGGCCATCTGGCAGAGGCAGGTGTTAACCCTTTATGGAAGCACAGTTGTGAAAACTGCATTCTGGGCACAGAGCTCACCACATCCTCCTTCCCTTGTCCACACTAGTGAATGATGCAATTCATAGAAAACATGTGCAATTAAAGAAAGGCCTTCTCCATCAGAGACTCTGAGGACTGGTCTGTCCTGAGATGCACCCCGCGACTGGACTGGTAAATTGGTGTCGTCTTGCCCAGTTGCTCAACGACATGCCAGGAATAACAGAGTACCTGATTTCCAGGTAAGTCAGGGTTTTCCCACTATCGCGCTTCCTCCAATGGTCCTGAGAATTCACTAGAAACCCACTATGTTAGAATCACCCACGCGCTACAGCTCTCTTCCCCTAGATTTTAATCTCCCTTCCCCCTTGTCTTGTTCACTTTCCTATCCCCGGATGGCAAGGTCACACTCTTTGTTAAATGTTCACAAACTATGAGTAAACGGTGAATGCATAAAGTCCCCTCGTGACGGACAAGGGCTGCAGAAAGCGTTGTCCAGCTCGGGCAGACGAGGGGAGGATCTCAGTGGTCAAACGTTCTAGAATAGAAAGCCACACTACACACAGATCATCTGTTCCCGAAGAATAAGAAGAGCACATGTTGGAAACTCAGGTGAGATGCAGGTGGGGATTTAGAAAGGTCCAGCAGAGGAACATAGGGTCCCTGAATGAATTCACAGTTGCTAGAATGAGAGAGAAGCCCACAAAACTCTTTGAGTTTTGAGTAAAATGCAAATCCCGTCTTCCCTGTGAATGGACTTTGCGTGAGGCTTGATGGTCTCAAACCTTTATTCCCATCCTTTACCGGTTCTGCTGTCAGCTCTCTGAACCAGGCCTCTCATTTCCCTTCCTTTCTACCCCCCTTCCCTGTTTATGTTTTGCCCTAGTGGGAGAAGGAAGGCCTTAGAGGGGAATTTAGCAGCAACAGGAGATGGTTAGTGCTGAAAACAAACACACCAATTAGCCCTCCGGGAAAATGGGTGGAAGCAGATCCAAGGCAAAACCCTAATGCCAGTGACATCAGTGTGAAGCCACGTGAGGTCCTCACACTCGAGCTCTGCCCCAGGGACCCTCCCACGAGGGCCTCTGCTCCGGGCCCCTCGAATCCCCTCCAAGAGGGTCCCAGGTCTTAGGCTCTCAATGTCCTCTCTCTACAAAGACACAGTTAGTTCAGGATTTTATACATAATGAAGATTGCCCCGTCATGGGTCATCGGGGAAATGCAAAGTAAGCGTAGAAGACACCATCATCTCACACCCACTAGAACAGCCACATCCACAACACAGACACCACCGAATGCTGGCAGGGACGCGGAGCCCCCTTTGCGTGGCAGCGACGCAGCTAATGTTATCCCCAGTACATTCCCCAGTACATTCAAAAACAAGCAGCCGGCCTGTATGGCCAGGGCTGGGAGTCGGGTCCAGCAGGCGGGGGTCCAGCAGGTGGGGGCTCAGCCGCCAATGCCAGGCTCCGGGAAAGCAGGGCCAGGGGACACCCTCCCACCGCAGGCTCTCAGGGCTGGCCCACAGGGCTCTCGGTGTCACTGCGAGCTGCTCGCTGACTGGTTGTTCCTCCTGCGGCTTAAAGGTCGCTTCCTGGCAGGCAAAGACGGCGTCCGGGATTCAGCTGAGGTTTCCAGACAAGGAAACGCCCGCTGGGCTGCGCGGCCAGCAGGGGGCAAGGACGACCCCTCCCAGGGAAAACCGGCTCTGCCGGCGGGCACTGGGGCTGCGCTCACATTGATTTCTGTTTAATAAACGTAGGGACGTGCAGTGGGGCGTGGGACTCTTGATCTCAGGATGGGGAGTTCAAGCCCCATGTTGGGCGTAGCGATTACTTAAAAATAAAACTTAAAACGTATATGTTTAATAAACACAATTTAAAAAGGAGATATAAAAACTAGCAAGAGAAAAGCATGCCCTCACTTTAAAATTACCCGGGACTGGGACACCTGGGTGGCTCCGTCAGTGAAGCGTCTGCCTTCAGGTCATGATCCTGGGGTCCTTGAGTTGAGCCCGCCATCTGGCTCCCTGCTGAGAGCTTCTTCCCCGCCCCAACCCCCTTCCCCTCCCCCTCTCACCCCCCCACCGTGTGCGTGCCCTTGCCTGCTCTCTCCCAAACAAATAAAATATAAAATGAAATAAAATAACCAGGGATTATGAGAACTGGGTATCTTTTTCTCTGCCCCACCCCTCCCCATTTCCGACCCTTGCCCCTGCCCAGTCCCCCCCCCCCCCCCCCCCCCCCCCCCCCCCCCCCCCCCCCCCCCCCCCCCCCCCCCCCCGCCCCAGCTCCCACAGGGAAGTCCCAGGGGTCTGCATTTGCGGCCCCAGCGTTCTTGGAAGTGGAAGGTGGGGTGTCTCATTTCCTCTTGACGTCAAATCACTCTGACAGGTGTGACCCGGGAGCCATTGCCCAGAGACGACCTGACCCGTGTGACCCCGGGGGCCATTGCCCAGAGACAACCTGACCCTGTTTGGGGCCAAGGTCGTGGGGGAAAAGGGTGGAGACAGGATGTCAGCGCAGGTAGAGCAGCAACAGCAGATAGGGCTTCCTTGGAGATGATGAGCAGGCCGTGATCCTGGGGGACCACCCCCTCCCGCGGCCCCCAGCCAGGCCCAGGGCTGGGGGACTGTGGACACGGTGCCCACGACAATGACAAAGAAGCCTGGGAGGTGGGCATCACCTCCCCGCCTGCACCCAGCAACCCAGCAGCCTTGAAAGGCCCTCGCGGGGGGCGGTGGTCCGGGTCACACGCGCCTGGAGCCCGCCGCCACCCCACCCCCACCCCGCCCCCCGCAGATGATGCAACACCCGTTCGAATTTGCTAATGAGCCCCAAGCCTGCCACGCCAGGGGCGGCCACGAGAGGGCGGCCCCGCGCCGCGCGCTGCGGCCTTGCATCAGCTCCACGTGCGCCGTCCCCGGCCGGGGCCGCCTTCCCGGTGCACGTGCGGCCCGCGGGGGCGCCCGGGTCCCTCACCTGCAGGCCGGCCGGGAGGGGCGCCCGCCGGGGGTGGCCAGGAAAAGTGGCTTTTCCCGGTGTCCCGGTCGGGCGTCCCGCAGGACCCAGCGTTAGAAGCCGCGTCTCGGCGTCCCTCGGTGCTTTGGGCGGGGCTGGGGGCGCGGACTTCCCGGGGTTACGGGCGGCCGGGGGGAGGGGTGCTCGGCTGCGGGCCTGCGCCCGGGGAGCGCCTGGGGCGGGGCCGCAGCCAGGTCGCGGGGTGTTTGCCGTCCCCGGCGCCCCCTCCGCCCGCGGCTGCGGACGCCCCGGATCACGGTCGCGAAGCCCAGCGGTGCGGGTGAGGGAAGCGGAGGCCGCTGCCCCGGGGGGCCTGACCAGCCCCGAGAGCGGCTCCGGCTCGGCGGGGAGGAGGCAGCGCCCAGCCGCGGCCTCGCGCCCTTCCCCGCCCGCCCCCGGGGGCCTCCTGGCGCCTTCCGAGCTCGGCCGCGGCCGCCCCCCCCCCCGCCCCGGCCCTGCCCGGGCTCAGCTCTGGTCCCGCCGCCGCGTTTCCGTGTGCGCCGCCGAGACCCTCCGAGAGTCCCTGTGCGCTCCCCTCCCGCGACCACCGCGAGCGGGTCCGAAGGGGGGTCGCCCACTGGGGCCTGGCTGCGCGCCGACCCGGACCTCAGCCCCGCGTCCTTGGTCGGGCTCCTTCGGGACCGCACGCCGAGACCGCGCCGCTTTCGGGCAGCTTCGCGAGGGCAGCCCGTCACCCGCGCCGCCCCGCCGGGGCCCGGGGCTGCACCTGCCGCTCTTGGGCGACGACATCCCCGGGCGTGGGAGCTCCCAGCTCCCCTTGGGCGCCGTTGGGCTATGGGTGAGGGTGGCTGCGGGCGTTCGTTTGCCGTTCTCCCGTCCCTCTCCCCCACGAGAACTTTGCTCCATCCTTTTAGGGAGCCACTGGCGCCCTTCTCACGCCCGCTGCCCTGCTCTCAAGGTTCCGTTGTGCCCGAGCTTTCGCGTCCCACCGAGGAGCCGATACCCATGCCGGCACACGAGGGCTTATTCGACAGGCTTAAGCTTGGGCCCAAGTGTACCCGACACAGCGGAGCAGGGACTGGGACCCCGAGCTCGGTCAAGGCAGGGGTATTCATGGGTTCCTGTGACTAACGCAGGGTGGGGCTTCCTGGAACTGAAGCAAAGTCGGGAAAGTTCAGCCCTTGGGCACAGGGGTCTGAGACGGCTGTGCTTATGCTGAGGCTAAACCTGAGGTGGGATGGCCTTGATTTTTCTCGGCCGCCACAATTCGAAGTATCGGTCTTTCACTACTTAGTATAAAATATAAACCACAGGCTGCCCAGCCTCACCTCGCTGAGATGGGCAGATGCAGTCCTCTGGGGGTGACACTCATCTAGAATCCGGCGGAGAAGTAGGGATTAAAGCCTCTTGGAGACTCTCCTTACTTAGGGTCCCCCTGTCCTTCTGTGACTGTCCTTTTCCACCCCACAGGATGCCCGAAGTAACATTTCAAAGCATCTCCCTACAGAACCTTTGGCTAGCTGCTGCCCACCCACCAGATGCTTCCCCAGACCTCACAGTGAACGCACTGATGCAGGATGTCATCGGAGACTCCCTTCCAAGCCCCACATAGAGGCTGGCAGGAGGAGCTCTTCACTCCAGAAGACGAAGGACAGTCTCTTCTTACCGAGGCCGGGCCCTCCTGAGGACCTGTATCCTAGCAACCCCATGTCTTTGTCCAACTACCCCTAAGCCATTGGGTTCAGCTCAAAACATCCAAAGGAACTCAGGGGTAAGATGCAGAAACCAGAATGTCTCCCAGCCGTGCATCCAAGACTCCCAGCACTGGTTTCTGCCCCCAGGGGCCCGGGAGCACAGTGGTACCAGAAGGTCCGTGATTTCGTTCACGAGATCACTGTATTTCACCATGACAGTGCAATGGGGCCAGAACGTTTGGGGCTCTGAGCTGTGCCGGTCACCCGAGGAGACTGCTGTCCGAATCAGGGACAACAGTAAAGCCGATAACCCGTGGGGACATCCGTGGGCGGAACTGTATACCCAACATTGCCCCGCCCTGCCGGCCCCAAGTGCAAAAACAGGACATCCTCCTGACCCCCAGGGTCACAGGGTCGCTGAAGAGCGACAAGGGGTAAGCACTGCCCGGAGAGCCCGGCACAGGGAACCCATGACCAGTGTGAGCTCACATGGCCCTGATGGGGCACCAGGACGATGGGGCCTGGCCTCCCCGTCCCTGTCCCCTGGCCTAGGCTAGGCCAGTTCCCTGATCCCCTGCTCCCCCACTCCCAACCCTGCAGAGACAGTTAATTCTAGACTGAGCGCCTTCGGTCTCCCTCCCCCCACCCCCAGGCCCCTTACAGGCTGGGCTTGCAGAAAACCCCTGCTTTATTTTGCAAATCAGGGGACTGAGCACAAAGAAAGGAAGCGCTGATTCAGGAGGCTGCGGGGCAGCCTGGACGTGGTGGGGAGGGGTCCTATAACCCTCCCAGCCCCCAGGCCAGACATGCAGCATGTGCTTAGGCCTCTGAGTCCCCTCCGCTGGGAAGATTCCCTACCTGCAGCCACGGTCCCCTCGGGCTGCCCCCACGGCTAACCCTCTCCAACCCGCACCGCTCCATCTGTTCTGCTCAGAGACCAGAACCCTTCCGGCCCAGCAGTGCTGCGAGAAGTCCGACGCCCAGGGAAAGTGAACCCGTTTTTGGAAGCACAGAGGGGGCTGGGCGACGGCGACGTGGCCCTGTAGGCTCTGACAGTGGCCCTTACTGCCCCCAAAAAGTAAAGTCCATTAAAAAAAAGAAATCAAGGCTTGGCTGGTGCAGTTCCCATGGGGCTGGGGGTCCTGTGCCCTTGGGGAAAACGTTGCCTCTCCCCACCTCCATGCCCGCAGGGGGGCGGCGGGGTTTCTTTACTGGGCATGACACCAAGTGCAGGCAGGGCCCATGCAGCCCTCTGGGCCTTGAGGGTCCCCCCACACCCATCCCACAGTCTCCTGCCAGGGCCATGCACCACAGCGGGGACGGACCCACGGTTGCTCCCTCTCTCCCAGGGCTGAAGGCAGGAAGGCTGAGGCCGGGCTGTGGGCAGGGTCCTCTGATGGGTCCCTCCTTGGCCTGCCCAGTCCCCGGGCTTCACGGGGCCGTCGCTCTGTGTCACCGTGAGATTTCGGGTTAAGGGATCAGCTTAATGACATGTTAACCAACCCCTCTTGGGGGGCCCTATCTCCAATGGTGGAGACTTGCGGAGGAAATGGGGCTTGGCTCTTCCATGTGTGAATTTTGCATAGATACAATTCTTGCCTTGGGAGCCACATGACTCTGTGCTCGCGCTTTCTCTGTCTCTGTCTCTGTCTCTCTCTCTCTCTCTCTCTCTCTCTCGGTGATGCCGGGGCCAGGGACGCTGGGGGCCTTCGTGCTCTCTTCACTAATCCCGTCACGTTGTTCTCGTCAGGAGGCCGGAAGCGCGGGTGAGCCGGATCTCCCTGGAAGGCCTGGTCTACTGCTCGCTTACTGGGGTATATTTTTTTGAGGACAGTCGGGACATATTCTCGGTGCTTTGCTTCATTTGCCTGGTGTGGGAGGTAATGGGTTCTCTGTCATGCTCAGAGTGTGATTAATGAGCGCGCCTGTTGGCCTCGATGCCCTTGCGAACCCACGGATTCAGAGCGCCCGAGGGGTGTCGGCGTCAGGGCAAGTCTTCGCGTTAAGGAAGGTCAGATCATCCCATGTTCAGCAGGAGCCCCCTCAGGGCCGCCCCCGCTCTTGCAGTGTCTGCGGCCCCAGTCCCTGATGTGTCAAGATGTTTCAGACCTGCCTGTGCCCAGACCTGGAATCCACAACTTCCCGAGCCCTCCCTGCCTTTTTGGTTTATGGGAAGGAAGTGAGAGGGGGAGTGGGCTGGGAGCAAAAATGGTACCTTAAGACCACGGTCCAGGCTGTAGAGGCACCCAGTGCATGTGGGAAGGTTTCCCTTGACTTCTTTCAGATCCCATCTTCATCACTGGGAATGGTGCGGCGCAAGGACACCTGGGATGACAGAGCTAGACGCTCCCTGGCTACCCACTGGCTTCGTCCACGCCCTGCATGCGGTGCTCTCGGAACAGCCAAGTCCACGCTGCTAGCATTCGTGTGATGTGTGTCCACGCTGTGTGGGGCACATGAAACCCCATCTGGCAGGCTTCCCAGGAGGCTCCTGCGAGCCTCTTTCTGTGCTCTGCGTAGGAAGATCCATTTTGCTGGGTATAAAAATCTCGGGTTCTGGTTTCTAGTACCTTCCGGGCCCGACTCCCCTGTCCCGGCATCAAGGGCTGCTGTGGAAAAGTTGTGTGATAATCTCGATTTCTGTCTCTTCTAAGCCAGTGCTCTCATTTTACCTAGAGGCCCCAAGGATTTTTTTTTTTTTTTCAAATACCAGTCATTTTGCTAAAATAGGTCTTGGCATTGGTCATTCTGGGCTGGATTTCAGGCAACTTTCCTTGAATACGGGCCTCAGAATTTGTTCTGCTGTCTTGCGTTGGCGCCTTCCTCAAAGAGCCCTGTTATCTGTCTGTGGAATTTTTTTGCCAATTTTCACAATTTCAAAGTTTCTTTGACATCCTTCGAATCATGGTTTTTTTTCTTCTTTTGAATTTTAAACTGTTTCTCCTTTTCATCTCCTCGTCCCCTGAAGGCATCACTTCCTCGTGCCGCCTTCAACTCATAAGCTTCTCTCTATTTCATCTACATTTATGAAATAATTGTTCTTTTGTTTTTCATTCCTTGCTTGAGCATCTTGCCTCACTTCTGAGTTTTAAACATTAACTTGTGGTTCCGGCATTTGCCCCCTAGGTTTTCTATCATTTTCTCATTTTTAGTTTATTCTGGAACAGCATGTTGTGATTTTGATATCTCCTTTTTTTGTTTGTTTTGAGCACATCCTTCTGCTGCGCTTTCTTCTCTGTAAAGAGCGTCGTTCTGTGGCATACTCTCATTTTTCTGGCAGTAGCTTTGTATGGGATTTACCCTTGATGCTTTTCTGTTGGTTGATGTCAATTTAAGGCTCTTGAGCCTCTTGAAGAACACGTGTTACAGCTTTGCTCATCTCCCCGACAGCCCTCTCCTGTCGCTCTCCCGAGCACACTGTGACCCCCAGGGTTTTAACAAACAGGGTCGCTGACCCTACCCCCTTCCTGTGCTTGTCTGCAGCTCTCCCTCGCTGGTCTCTCTTGTCCCTGTCCTGCTCGGTGCTGACCCAGCAGTTTGCCCTCTGTGTGGGGCTCTGTCCTGAAAGAGCCACCAGAGGCTGGGCTGTCCATCCCCGTGAGACATGACCAGGTCACCCTGCCCCGCTCCTTCTGCCACAACCCGCTGTCAACTTCACCTGCTGCCATCAGGCTCCATGCTGTCCAGGGCATACTTGTGGGCACTCATGCCCCCTGACACTCAGGTTTGTCACCCACCCACCCCACCCCCGCTCTCCCTACACAGACCCAACACCCGCAGCCTGTGCCTCTCCGTGACTCAGCCCCACCCGCTGGGACTCTGTGTTGTGCAGACACCACAGCTCCTAGTTCTGTGTAGACGTGGTCCGTAGATATTTCTTATTTTATTCTGTTTTTGTAAAAGATTTTATTTATTCATTTGACAGACAGAGATCACAAGTAGGCAGAGAGGCAGGCAGAGAGAGCAGGAGGAAGCAGGCTCCCTGCTGAGCAGACAGCCCGATGTGGGGCTCAATCCCAGGACCCTGAGATCATGACCTGAGCCGAAGGCAGAGGCTTAACCCACTGAGCCACCCAGGTGCCCCGGATATTCCTTATTTTAAACAATTTATTAATTCATTTAAAACAGCAATAATCATCCTATTACACGTCAACATAAAGTACCTACTTTTCATGAAAAGCAACTACATTTCTTTTTTCTTTTTTTTTTAATATTTTATTTATTTATTTGAGAAAGTGAGTGAGAGAGAGAGAACAGGGAGGCAGGAGGGTCAGAGGAAGAAACAGACTCCCACCCATCAGGGAACCTGACGTGGGGCTCAATCCCAGGACCCTGGGATCACGACCTGAGCTGAAGGCAGACACTCAACTGACAGCCACCCAGGTGCCCCTATATTTCTTTTTAATCAAAAGTGACAACATTCCGTGAAAAGATGAGCATGATTTGGTGTTTCTTCAGAGGTCTCGGTGTCTGGCTTCGTGGACAACGGATGAACTTCCCATTCCTGCTTGTGCATTTATTTCATCTGTTGGGCGTAGCATGTCCCTGGCCTCTGGAAAACTCCACTGCACACTCATGAGAGTTCTTGGAGATTTTACTTTTCTTTTCAGTGGTACTATGTGTTCCGTGGGGCTTTGGAATAGCCAAACACCAGGCCCCCATGGCCGCCTCTCCAGAGTCCTTCAGAGGCTCTTCGATGGAGGAAGGAGGTGAGAAGGAGGTGAAGTTCCAGCATCCTCTCACCACGTCGATCTAACACGGCAAAGGCAGGCCAGGCATGCAAATAGGCAGGAGAAAACAAACAAAAGGCGCAAGGTTTGAGAAAGGGCAGGCTAAACTGTCCTTATTCACACAGAGCACAGTATTAAAAAAAAGCCAAAGACATCTACCAATGATCTATTCAAATTAAGAGATAAACTTAGCTATGTTGCTGGATACAAGATCAACATACAAAAATGGGTGGTTTGGGGGTTCTTTTTTTTTTACAGACCAACCACAAATAAATATAAAATAAAAAAATCTTTAGAAGTTACCATTGATTAGAGCACCAGAAACCACCAAATACCTAGGAGCAGAGGGAGCGGGAGATGGGTTAGACCTTGCACTGGAGACCACAGGGCACCGCTGAGGAGAAAACTTAGCAGACCCGCGTATGGAGACAGAGGTCTGAGAGACGAGGCGAGACTCGCCACTGGGAAGGTTTCAATCTCCCCGCCATGACCTACAGATTCAGCTCATTTCATCCAAATCCCAGGGGACTTTCTGCGTACCCAGACGTGTGCGCTCACAAACCGAGAGGCCGCTTCTAAAACGGAAATGGAAATGACAGGGACTGAGAAGGAGAAGGCAAAATGCAAAGCAGAACGAGCTCTTGTTTGCTGTCTCCATTTGAAAAAACAAATGACTAATGGATGTCCGGACCACAGAGCGAGGTCGGGAGCTGCTGGTGTCCTCTCCTCGGGGGAGGTATTATGGAAATGGCCCACAAGTTGGCATTTGGCAGTTTCCCTTCTTTCTGAACTGAGATGCACGCACCACTGGAAGCTTTGGCGGGCTGTCAGAAAATGACAGGATGAATGAAAGGCCAGGACGAAAGACAGGTTGGTGGGAAGCAGCTCCCTAGACTTGTTGGGTCGTGTTAGGGAAACCATTAATCTGGTGGAATAGGAGCCCAGCAATTTTGGGGTCGCTCCAGCGGCTTCATTCCTTGGGAATTAACACACAGGATCCTGCAGGTTTCGACAAACAAATCCAGAAGAGGGGACGGGATGTGCCCCGAGCGTCCGGGGCCGCGGTCCCGGGGATGGGACAAGGGCTTGCTGCTCTGCACACACAAGGCTCGAGCTGCCGTGCCAGGTCCCTCCACCCCCGGGATGGTCAGCAGTTGGTTTGATGGTATGTCGCCTGACACAAACACTGGCTTCACAAAAGTGCAGAAATTTGCCGGGCAAACTGTGGCTCGGCACGGCTGCCGGGAAGGGTGTTGTGTGTGTGGAGGCTCCTGAGGGTCCACACCCCACCGCAGCCCCCATCCCATGACTGTGGTTGCAGAAGTTCTGTGTGACCCTGTGGTCACTCTGGACCCTTTCCCATAGAGTGGGCTGCTGCCCCCGCCTCGAGTGTTTGCTTTTGGCTCTTTGCTTTGGTCTTTGGGGGTCTCCGGGGTCTTCAGAGGGCTCCTCCCTGGGGGAGCAAATGGAAACGAACACACATCAGGCTCACCTTTTTTATTCGTCCAGAAAAGACTCTTGCTCCATTGGCCTTCTTTCTACTTGGCGGGTAGACACGTCTTTCCAGCCCTGGGCAAAATCATGCAATGCTCTCATTCTCCGGAGATAATTGCGGATCTCTGTAATTAACAACCACGCCAGCACCGAGCAGAGGACCCGGCCGCGCGGGGCAGGCCCGCGAATGGGCCAAGATGCCGCTGTGCTTCTTGCCCCCCGGGCTTGGCTGTGCTGGTCTCTGCGTCAGCACCTTCCTCGTTCCCCGAGGCTCTCCGGCCCAGAAGGAACAATCCATGCCCTCCTGCCAAGATTCAGGGCATCGTTTATCTTGTGGTCCCACAGCTCAGCCAGGCGGAGGCTCCCTGCCAACGAATACTGTTCCCCACGGCCGAAAGCCAAGGCCAGACTGGGATTTGGAAGCGGCGGGTGGCAGAAGCAGGGCTCCCGGATCATGGGTGGAGAAGGGCCCGCAGAGGAGCCCAGCTCCCTGATCCTCGGGCACTTCCTCACAGTTGCAGGAAGTTCATCTGCTCAAGGGACACAATGGGGGCCCAGAGCCCAGGGCCTCGGGCGTCTCTGCCGCCACACTGTGCCCTCTGTTTCCCCCAGCCCAGGCCAAGAGCGCTTTGTGCGTCTGAATCCCTGGCCGGGAACTGGACGACGAGCCCGTGCCAAGAAACAGACGACAGGCCTGGCTTTAACTCCTTGGCCTCTCCTGGAGGGCCTCTGCATTTAACAAATGTCCTTGAGTGCCCACCGTGCGCTAGGCCTGCTCGGGGGTCCCCGGACCCTCGGCTGGGGAACTCTGTTTCTGGAGGTGACACGGATGGGAGACAAGTGAACGGAATCACTTGTGGGTTTGGATGGTTTGGACAATGACTAGTGGGTGAATGAATTAGGCAGGACAGTGTGGTTTGCAGGAAAGCGTCCTCCGTGGGAGGGCGGGAATCTCTGGGGGCGGGGTGGAGTGCTGCGGGGGTTGGGGCTGCCGTGGGCTGGGTGAGGCAGGGCCCCTCCTCTGGGGTCGTGAGCACCGGGAGGCGTCTGGATTTTGTTCTAAGCACCGCAGGAGCTGCTGGTGGGTAGTACGCAGGGCGGTGACAGGAAGAGACCCACTCTTTAGAGAAAGAGCACTGTAGCCCCTGTGAGCTGAGGGACAGATGGTGAGGGCAGCAAGGTCATCCCGTTCTGATCCCCAGGAGGACTCTGTGAATATGTGACCCTGTCGGGGGGACAGAGGGGACTTTGCAGCTACTTTCCTAGTAGCCTGATTTCATGATAAATCAAGACAGAAACCAATGGCAAGGAAAATGTAGAACAAACAGGTGGGTGCCTTGCTTCAATGTATTAGAGGTAGGAACCAACAGGGTGTGCAAGTGTCCTGGGGCCATGATAACAAACTGCCACAAAGTGTGTGTGGAGGGGGAGGGGGTGAAACACGGAAATCTATTGTCTCACAGTTCTGGAAGCCAATCGTCCAAAATCAAGGTGCTGGTGGGGCTGTGCTCTTCCGAAGGCTCTGGGAGGCTCTCCTCTCAACCCTATGGCGGCCAGCAGTCCCTGATGTTCCTTGGCCTGTGGCAGCTTCATGCCAGGCTCTGCTTGCCTTTGCATGGGCTTCTCTCTGTGTCTTCATGTGTCTTCATACAAAGACAGCAGTGGAGGGGCGCCTGGGTGGCTCAGTGGGTTAAAGCCCCTGCCTTCGGCTCGGGTCATGATCTCAGGGTCCTGGGATTGAGTCCCACATCGGGCTCTCTGCTCAGCAGGGAGCCTGCTTCCCCCCTACTCTCTGCCTGCCTCTCTGCCTACTTGTGATCTCTGTCAAATAAATAAATAAATAAATAAATAAATAAATAAATCTTTCAAAAAAAAACAAAAAACAAAGACAGCCGTGGTTGGCTTTAGGGCCATGTTCATCCAGTGTGAAGCAGCGAGTTGAAAAGCGACTCCCCAGAAAGATACGTCCAAGTCCTAACCCCTGCACCCTGTGGATATGACCTTATTTGGAAATAAGATCTTTGCAGATGTGATTAGTTTACAAAAATCAATGTTGAATGTCCTTGAAGGAGACAGGAGAGGGAGATCTGGGATGTAGGGACACAGGGAGAGGTCACAGGAGAACAGAGGCAGAGAGTGGAGGGAGGTGACCACAGGCCCAGGGGGGCCCGGAGCCACCAGACCCTAGAAGACGCAAGAGGTGTTTGATGGATTTTATGTGTCAACGTTACTGGGTCACAGGGTGCCCTGATATTTGGTCAAACATTATTCTGAGCGTTTCTGCGAAGAGAGTTTTGGGTGAAATTAATGTTAAAATCGGTAGACTGAGCAAAGCAAACTGTGCTCTGTAATGATGGTGGGCCTCATCTAATCAGGTAAAAGCATGAAGAGAACCGAAGGCCAACCCTCCGAGCAGCTCCCCAAGGCTCCAGCCATGTCTGCTGCAAAGCTTCCACTACACTCTGCACACAGGAGGGGCTCCTGAGCTGTGCCCTTGACACGTGGGAAGATGTGAGGTTCAGTCCATCCCAGCTGACCACTCAGATGTGGAAAGCCTAGAGATAGGACATACGCTTCACTTTCCTTGGGATCCCCTTCATGGGTCACCAAGCCCTGCCCATGGTGTGCTTCACTCACCTGCCCAACAAGGTTGGGGGGCCCCAGAAAGCAGGAGTGGGGTTTTTCTCATTTTGGGGGTGCCTCCAGCTCCAAGTCCGAGGTCCTGCCTTGGGCTGTGGTCGTGGACTGAAAATGGCTGAACAGAGGCTTTGGGGCTCTTTGTATCCAGGGATGCAGCCCACAACTCCAGTGTTCTGCCAGCTCCGGGCTGGGCCTAGGGAGGCTGGCAGCTTCCCCTTCTGGTCTCTCGGAACAATCATTCCCGGAGCCTAGAATTCCCACCAAAGAACCACGGAGAAACTGGCAGGCTGAGGGTCTCCCCATATCAGTCCCATGGAGAGGCCGCACGGACAGAGACGTGCCTGAGCGGCCCTTGCAGCTCTAGCCATTCCAGCCTAGGGGCCAGATGTGGGGACCAAGAGTCCCTGACTTGACTCTAGATCTAGCTGTCCTCCGACCCTGGCTGCGTGTGAGACCCTCTTCAGGAAGCGTCCAGTTGAATCCAACTCTCCGGAGCCATGAGCCTCATAACAAATTGTCTTAAGACATTAACTTTTGAGGGTGGCTCAGTGGGTTAAAGCCTCTGCCTTCGGCTCGGGTCAGGATCCCAGGGTCCTGGGATCGAGCCCCACATCGGGCTCTCTGCTCAGCGGGGAGCCTGCTTCCCTTCCTCTCTTTCTGCCTGCCTCTCTGCCTGCTTGTGATCTCTGTCTGTCAAATAAATAAATAACATCTTTAAAAAAAAAAAAAAGACACTAACTTTTGGCTGACTTGTTACCTGGCGATTGGTGGAGCAGGTGGTTTGGCGAGAATGGAAAAAAAGTCTTCCCCTCTTGGTGGGGGACACACTGTTCAAAAGTATTCCCTCTGGGTGGGCACAGTGGATGTCTTGGTTATTGGATGGGATTCTGTGCAAAGAAGCAGATGCCCCGTCTTCAAGCTGGAGGAGGCCTAGGCAAGTACACAGGGTGCACATGGAGCATGGGCCAGTGCCATGTGTCTTTGTGCAGTGTACAAACTGTGCAACTGTACATGGCAGCCCTATTCAGAGGCCTCACTACCAACAGGAGGAGGTAGGAAGTGTCTGTTTCAGGTGGGTGATCTGTCACTGTTCCTCCTCACAGCAGCCTTGCTGTTCATCGCTCAGTCACAGTGGGCCCCTCCTCGAGGCGGCCAATTTTGGCTACTGGGGAGCTCAGCCAAGTAGGGACGTGGAGGTATGCTCTGACAGAACCAGGTCCAGGTGCCGGGAGGGCGCAGATGAGCCGGGCAGGTGCCAGCAAGGCTCTAGGATCAGGTCTCGACCCCACCTCCCGGGTTCGGTCTCTAGTCGTTGCTTGTCTAGCCCGGAGCAACCTGACAAAAGTTCTTTTGAAGTCCACTGCTGGGGATGGTCACAGGGCCCTGATCCGGAACAGAGCCCCCACCCCCGCCCCTCTAATCCTTGGCCGGATTTGCTGGAAGCGGATGGGCCTCTCCCACCTCTTCCGCTGTGACCCCAGCCTGCCAGGAGCCACCTGCCATCGTAATCCCGCCTGCTCTGCCTGGGCCTGAAACTACCATGCCACCGCCCGGGGCCCCTCCAGGCCCTCCCTCTGCCGTGCCCCCCCCACATGCCCCCCCCACGTGTCCCCCGTCCTGCACCCCAAGGCTGCTCTGGATGGCCAGCTCCTCGCTCTGTTGCCCTCTGGCTGCTGGCTGGATTTGGCCAAAGGGGATGCTACCGCGGGAGCCCAGAGGCTGATGCTGGAGGGACAGGGAGGCCAGAGAAAGACGTGTTGGGGTGCTTCCTGTGGGGTGGGGCCGCATGTCCCTGGGAGCACTACCAGGCAGCCCCTCCCACAGCCGCGGGAATCTCGGGGCAATCCTGACCTGGGCGGTCCCGGCTCCTGGTCTTGCCAGCGCCACGGCCTTCATCTTGGTGACTAGTTCCTCAGCACCCCATTGGGGGCCGCCTGTCCCCCGAGACGCCGCCCGCATGCGATTAAAGGGAAAACAAGCCGCTTGAACAATACCTGAGGAGGCTTCCATCCTTCCTCTGACTCAAAAAAACCCCAAAAGTAGGGGCCTTAGAAAGGCACTGCCCCAAAGACAGTTATCCAATTTACCCCACGTCTTTGGGGTCCGATGGGGGCAGCATGTGCTGCAGAAAAGGGGAGCCCATGCCTCACTCTCCCTCACCAGGCTCCCACATGTCAGGGTCATCCTCTGGGCCTCACATGGCCGTGCTGGTCTCCGACTCCTGCCTGGCCCCGCGCCGGGGACTTGGCAAGGGACCGGGCCTCTCTGCACCCCAGTCCCTCCCGGGGGATAATAAGAGATTGCCAACATAATGTCGCAGTCTGTGATGAAGGCTCCTGACCCGGGTCTCGTAGGCTCCTCTGCACCCTTTCCCCGCTAGGCTGCCGCACAGGGCGTGTCCCCAGGAGCCTCTCCGGTCCTCTGTAGCTAGAACCTCCCTCCCCACCATGTGCGTCTTCACGACTCGCAGCTCCTGACCCCAGGGCCCCTGCCATCCTGGAGCGCGCAGCTCTGTCCCTGCCGGGCAGAGCCCCGTTGCACTGGCCCGACGACGTGCACAAACCCGCCTCCCCTCCCCCACTGTGACAAGGCTGACGCGTGGCTCCGTCCCCAAGCCTCCCACGGGAGCCGCCGCGTGGCACCTGCTGCTGTGACACCGCCCTCTCCTCCGTGGACGAGTCTCTCCATTTGTCTCAGGCGCCCAAGCAGGTGCTTCTCCCCTCGTCCGAGGGCCTCCCGGCAGACCTCTGACGGGACCAGGTGACATCTGCCACTTGGAGATCCTGTCTTCACATCTGACGAGGCTGGGGGGGCTTCCCTGCTCCTGTGGATACGCTGGAGGGGGTCCTTCCCAGGAGCCCAACCCAGCAGAGGGTGCCAGAAGCGGGGGCAGGGGTTGGCCAGCCTCCAAAGAGCCCAGGGCCAAGAGGGTCAAGGGACGGGGAGAGGGGGGTGTGGCAGGCGGGTGTCAGAGCTGGGACAGGAGGGACAGGACTTTCAGCTGAGCGGGGGACAGAAGGACTGTTTCTGGGGATTTGCTCCACTCGGGGCCCTGGAGCTGGCACTCGCTCAGGGTCGAAGGTGCCTCCCAGGGGACACTTGGGGGTGTTTGGAGACGTCTGTCCATACGGGGAGAAGTGCCAGGGCACCTGCCGGGTGGGCTCCCGGGAAGCCACTTGGCTTCCTATGACACAAGGGACAGCCCCACCACGGAGGACTTCCGGCCCCAAGTGTGGCTTGTGGGGTGGGCCTGCGACTCTGAGGGCATGGCTGCCTGACTCCTGTGCGTCACTGCCCCCTCCTCCTCCAGGCGGGGACCACAGGGAGGCCACTTCCTGCGCTCCGGCCCCCAGGCTCCCACTCAGCAGAGAGCTAGGAGGCTGAGCAAACAGCTCCCAGGCCACCCTCCCCGGCATGCCGGCCTCGGGGGCAGCAGCTGGGGGGCCGCCCGCACCTCTCCCGACAGCTCCGGTTCCCGACAGTTCCCCAGGCAGGAACCCTATTGCTGGGTCGCGCTGAAGACTGGCCCTGCTATTTCGGGCCTTCTCAGGCTGTCGCCGCTCGTCCCGCCCCACCCCCCACCCGGGCCGCACAGGCTCTGGCTGGGGAGGCCGTGCGTGGGTGCTCCTTTTCCTTCCTGCCATCCGTGCCCACAGCGTTGGTCCCTTTCTAGTTCCCGGTCGGCAGAGCCCCAGCAGGGCCCCTCTGTCTCTAACTGTCGGCCACATGTTGGCAGCTGCCTCCCGCCTTCTGAGCTAGCAACTGGTTGACTTGCGTTCTGCTCCCCCAGCCCGAGCAGCAGTTCTGGGGAACAGGCCACTCCGGGGGCCTCTTGCATCAGCCACCCTTTTGCACGAGGTGTGGGGGAGGACGGACAGGCTGCTGGAACCTCCACCTGGCTGCTGGCTCGCAGATGCTCGGGAAGGAATGTGCCCCTGGGGTTTCTTTCCCAACACAGCGCGCTCTGCCTTCTCTGCCCAGATGGGCACTTGCGTCACCAGAGACTGCCGTTGTGGTCAGGCCAGGTGCTCCTTGCCGCCGTTGCTCTGACACTTGCTCCCTCACCTGGGTCTGGGAGTCACAGACCCCCCCACCCCCCCAGAGGAAGCACAGGCAGGGCCCAGGGCAGGGGCGCTGGGAGTGAGGTGCGGCCACAGGAGAAGCAGGGTTCTGGAAAGGGTCACAGTGCCAGAGAGAGAATTCACAGGATTCAGACACCAGGACGCTCCGCACCTGGCAGGGAGGGCAAAGGGGCTCCTTTGTGGCTGACCCTGGCGGGCTGGGGCCCTGAGCGGCATGGGGCCTTAGTTCCAAGCAGAGATGCTCGGCCACGTCTGGGGACAGCTTGGGGAGGGGCGCCCTCGGCGTCCCGCGGGTCCAGGCCAGAGGCTGCTCATGCGCTTCAAGGCACAGACAGACGGCCCCCCTGGCACACACGTCCACAAAGCATGATCTGGCCCCACACGTCCACGGCCCTTGGATCGGAGAGAAAAAGAGCAGGCTCATCTGGGGCTTCTGTGTGCCCTTGGCACTGGAAGGGGTGCAGTGAGGCTCTGCTGTTCCAACCTGATCCCAGACCCACCTGGCAAACTGTTCTGCACGGAGGCAGCTAATCCTTCTGTCTCTCCGCCATTTCTCTCCAGGCCTTTTGCTCCCACAGCCTCTGTGCTGCTGGCCCCGGGCACGGACAGACGCTCGCTGGACCCTGAGCAAGCCAGGGTTTCCGCGGCCTGGTGGCCTTCTGCGGATTGCTGTTTTCTCGGGGAAGGTGGTTAGACGGGCAGCAGTTGCCGTCTCAAAGGGTTCCGGGGCCAGACCTAGGAGAGGGGGAGTGGAAGGGGCAGGGGGAGGTTCAGCGCCCAGGCCCCCCAGGAACCTGGGCCACTGCTGGGCCGCTCCAGGGGACCAGGAGCCCAAAACTGCGGGATTGCTGAGTTTTCTTTTAAAGAGAGAAGTCAGAAATTTGTTGTCGTTTTTTAATGCGAAACCTCTCCACTTTTAAATGCTAATTGGAAGTACTGTGGGGTGGGGAACAGAGTTGGCGGGTCCACATCAGCCCCAGCTGTCCCTGCTGCAGCCTCTGTGCCCCGTCAGAGGGGGGCCCAGCTCCTAGGGCAGGTGCACCCGCTCAAGAAACAGCACCACATGGGCTCTGGTCCCACAGACTGTGACATCATAGTCCCCACCTGTCCAAGGACCCACACTCGAGAGAGGCTTGGGGCAGAAGATAACACGGCGTGGGACGGGGGAGGGACGGGATCAGGAACGAATCCCTGCTCGGGACTTCAGACCCCAACCCCAAACCAGAACCTCCCAACAGGCTTCCCCACGGCACCCTTCTGGGAACCCCTTAAACTGTGGACCCCAGGACTCTGCCCAAGCCTTGTGAGATCAGAATCCTGCAGGTGTGACCAGGAATTTCTTTTCCAAAAAAACTTTTTTTAAAAGATGTATTTATTGACCTGAGGGGTGGGGGGAGAGCAGAGGGCGAGGGAGACCCCTGCGCGGCACGTAGCCCCATGCGGGGCTTGATCTCACAGCCCTGAGATCATGACCTGAGCAAAAACCAAGAGTCGGACGCTCAGCTAAGGGAACTACCCCGGTGCCCCCCCAAAAAACTCTGTAGTAACGTTTTCTTTTCTTTCCTTTTTTAAAATTATTTATTTATTTATTTATTTGTCAGAGGGAGAGGGAGAGAGAGCGAGCGAGCACAGGCAGGCAGAGTGGCAGGCAGAGGCAGAGGGAGAAGCAGGCTCCCCGCCGAGCAAGGAGCCCGACGTGGGACTCGATCCCAGGACGCTGGGATCATGACCTGAGCCGAAGGCAGCGCTTAACCAACTGAGCCACCCAGGCGTCCCTGTAGTATCGTTTTCTATCACAATGGGGTGTGAGGTCCCCAAGAGCATGTGCTCTGTTCGCCCAGAGTCATCAAGCCTGTGCTCCACCGAGAGTCATTTTCAAGGAAGAAGGAAAGGGAGATGGAACTAAGGGACACGTGGTTGGGAGCAGGGCCCAGGTCTCCACTTCCTGGGCCCGGCAGGTGTCTCGAACCTCAGTCACCCCGCGGGCTCCTCATCGCTGGCCTCTTACCGCTTTTCCTAAAATGGACTCACTTGGGACGCCTGGGTGGCTCAGTTGGTTAATCAGCTGCCTTCGGCTCAGGTCATGATCCCAGCGTCCTGGGATCGAGTCCCACGTCGGGCTCCTTGCTCGGCAGGGAGCCTGCTTCTCCCTCTGCCTCTGCCTGCCTCTCTGTCTGCCTGTGCTCGCTCGCTCTCTCTCCCTCTCTCTCTGACAAATAAATAAAATTAAAAAAAAAAATGGACTCACTTAACGGGAAAACCAGCCATAGACACAAGGGAAAAACGCCACATTAGAAGGTGGGGGTCTGGTGTTCACCGAAGGAAGGGAACGCCGGGCCGTGGAAAGGGAGGACGGCCCGAGTGTCAGGAGGTGATGGAAACCGACTGGCGGCGAAGTGGGCTCACGGGGGCGAAAGGTTCTGGAGAGACCCCTCAGCACCAGTCCACACAGTGTCTTTGGACCCTGATGCACCTCTGGGGATCGCCTCCGAGGCCCCGATCCGTGTGTCAGGGACACCTTGCCCCGCGGCCCAGCCGTGTGTGAGAGACGTCCCCCCCCACCGCGGGGTCTCGAGGGACCGGCCTGGGAGCTGGCCCCTCGAGCAGTCAGACCACAGGGAAGCAGACGACCACGGGCTCCGCTCCCCGGCGCGAGCCCCGAGGAGAGGAGCCCTCGTGCTCTCACGCCCCCGTTCCCTCGGCTCGCAGTGCCCACGGCGCACACGTCCACGCGGCGCCTCCGTGCAGTGGGATGGGCACAGCCGGGGGGGGGGGGCAGGAGGGGCCGGAGCCCTGCCACCACCCGCCGCGTGGACCCGTTCGGACCTCGTGTCGCTCGGTGACGGAAGCGGTCGCAGAAGGCCGCTGAGGGCGTGATTCCACGCGGAGGACGTGTCTGGAACAGGCGAGTCCGCGGAGACAGACACTCGATGGCTGGGGGAGGGGAGGGCCGCGACGGTCCCGGTCCGGGCCGGTGGGGCGGGAGGGAAGCGCTCCGGCAGCGGCAGCGGGTAGAGTGGGGGGCTCACGGGGGTGAGTCTCCTAAGTACCGCGGAGCCTGACCCTTTAAAGTGCTGGGCTTCAGGTTGTGTCACTTATATTTCAGTTAAAAGGAACCTTTAAAAATGTATACGTATATTTGTAAAAGAAACTGGGGAAGAAGGGACAGGGACGGCTCCGTGCCTGAGGCTGAGCCCAGGGCGCGAGGGGCGTGAGGCTGAGACTCTGGGCAGCAGATGCCCCGACCCCCTCCTCAGACGAGAACGGTCGGATCTGGGGAAGAGGACGTGGGCGGTGCCCCCCACCAGGGGAGAGCGAGTCCCCGACGCCCAGGGCTCTGTCCTGCAGAAAACCCTCCTGCCTCCCACCTGCTCAGGCCCCGGGGACGTGGGGGAGAGCCCCGGGCCCAGGCCGTCTTCGCCACCGCCCAGGCTTTCCTGTGGGCGGTGGCGGGTGCCAAAGAGCCCAGGGCTGACCCCTGAAGTGTCTGGAATCAGCCGCTCCCTCTGGACTCACGGACGCCTACAACACTCTCAGGTTTCGGTGGAGCGTCCTGCGGACCACAGCGCTCCCTTAATCCTCCCGCCGGACAGAAGCATTACCCCCGCTGGCAAGAGGCAGCCACGTGGAAAGGAGGCGCGGGCCGGGCCCCACGAGGTCGGCGGAGGCTGCCCCACACCCACGCCGCCTCCCAGCCGGCTTGCAGGGCTCCCTCCTGACAGCGCGCTCCCCAGCGAACAGTCGAGACCACCGACCTAGCGTCCTGAGGGGCCGTGGCAGTCCTGGGGACACCTCGACCTCAGACCTGTCTTGCGGGGCCCAGGCGAGGACGGGTCTGTGGCTGTGTGCCACGTGTGTGGTCCCTTGTCCCAGCAGGACCGGGTGTGGGGACCCCCCGGGGAGAGCAAACAAAGCTTCTTCCGAGGTCCTTGTGACTGGCCTGACCGCGTAGGACAATCCTGGACGCAGCTCCTGGCAGGACGGTCTCTCCTGTGGTCGAGGCTGCCCTGTAGGGCCCGTGGCATGTGGGGAAACCCTGTGTCACTTCCTCAGCTTCCCTGTCCAAGCAGAGTCTGCTCGTCCTGGATTCACTGGCCAACATTTTCAAGCAGGTCACCTTCACCCAACGCTGTGCCGAGGGCCAGGCCGAACATCCTGGGTCAGGAGGAGTCCAAGTTCCTGTTCCAGCAAAGGGAGCTGTCGACGAGCGGAACGCACTGGGTGTTCTCGTCACATCAGACATCGCCCATCGTCCATCTCTTCCGAGGAGGAGTTTCAACACTTCATAGTGGCTTGAGTCCAGACTTACGGCGTTGTCCGTGCCCATCTCGGGGGGCTGACACTGCCCCTGAGTGTCCCTCTGGCCCATCTGGGGAGCCCCGGCAGGGGCCGGCTGAGGACTGATGATGCTGCCCACGGAAGGCCGGCCACGGAGGGCCGTGGGGCGGGACACTGACGGCCCAGCCGTCATGTCCAGTTTCCCTGGAGCCTGAGGAGAAGGAGCGACAGGGACCCAGCGCCCAGCATCGGGACCTTGACCAGCAGCCGCCCTCCCTGCCCTACACGGTCCAGACGCCTCCCGGAGCTCCCAGCCGCGACAACGTCTGAATCCGTTCCGTAACAAGCCATCCAGAGCCATCCCGCCTCCCGCTCTTAGAGCCCCTGGGGGCTCCCGCCTCTTCAGTCTCCCCTGGGGTGACACAGCCTCACCCCCCAGACCCAGCCAGGGGCGGCTCAGGCGCGGCTCGCCCCTCCAGACTCCCCCCCTCTCAGAGGCCCCAAGGTAGGGGAGAGGTTGGCAGAATAACCGGTCCAAGACAGCCGGGCCCTAGTCCCCGGGGCCTGGGGTAAGGTAGAGAGCGAAGGAGACATTACGGGTGTGATTAAGGTCAGGACCCTTAGATGGGGAGACGGTCCTGGGGTGTCCACGTGGGCCCAGTGTCCACACAGGTCCTTCTAGGAGGGAAGCAGGACGTCACACAGGAGCCACGGGGTCATACCGCCCGCTTTGTGTTTGGAAGAGGGGCTGTAAGACAAGGAACGCCAGAGGCTTCTAGAAGCTAGGGGGACAAAGAAACAGATCACACCCCGGGCTGCCAGAAGGGGCCCACTCTGCGTGTGCCCTGATGTCAGTCCGGCCAGCCCCGTGTCAGACGTCCGGCCACCCGGACCGCAAGATAGGAAATTTCTGTCTAAGCCACGGGTTTTGGGCTCCCTTGTTACAGCAACCCTGCAGCTGTGACGACGGGTTGCCGCTCTGTGGAATGAGGTCTCCCGCCACCCTCTTCACTGCGCCGTTGGAGCGTGGCGCACGCTCCGTCCCCTCCGAGCCCCTCGGCACGCACAGCTGGACGGGATCCTCAAGGTCGTGGCTGTGGAACCAGAGCCAGACCGTCACCTGCTATCGGGAGCCCCCCGGGAGCTCCCCTGTCGTAGCCGTCCTCCACACGGGTGTCGGGGTGAAGGGCAGCCCCCCCACATCCACCTGCAGCCACAGAATGTGGCCTTATTTGGAAACGGGTCTTCACAGACGTGACTAAGATACACCGAGGTCCTGCTGGGGTTGGGTGGGCTCTAGATCCAACGACTGATGCCCCCCCTCAAGGCCAGGAAGATTTGAACAGAGGAGAGGCCTCAGGAAGACAGAGGCAGAGACGGAGGGACTTGGCCACCGCCTAGGGATGCCTGGAGCCCCCAGGAGCTGGAAGAGGTAGGAAGGTCCCTTCCCTGGGGCCTTGGGGGAGGGGAGCCTGGCCCTGCAGATGCTCCCGCCCCCAGGACAGCGAGGGGATAAACATCTGTTGCTGAAGCCCCTCCCTGGGCTGATGTGTTACAGCGGCCCCAGGACCCTGACACCTGACACCACTACCACCTGCCCCGCAGACACCCTGATCCTGCCCCAAGTTTCAGACTTCCTGGGAATAGGATAGTGCAGCGGGCAGCTCTCGCTGCAGATTTCTCTCCCGGGTCGTGGGTTTGTGGCGCTCCACATGGCCGTGCTTCGCTACTGCCCATCGACCCTCACCAATGCTCATCATCCCAGTGTGCGACCCCAATGTCTCCTTTCTGGGATTCACGGTCTTGTGGGCAGTTCCCACTTTGGGCTGCCGGGACCAGAATGGCTGCAAACAGTCTCGCACATGCCCTGGGGTACACGCACACCCAGAAACGGGACTGCTGATTCACAGGCGTGAGCAAACACTGCCTAAACGTGTCTGGAGGCTTGAACTCATTGACACGCCCTCCCAGAGCGCAGCTGCCGATACCCGATACCCGACACCGCTTGTCCTCTTGGCCAAAAGCAAGGGCAGAAAGCAGAGTGAGACAGGGCAGGGGTCAGGAAACACGGGGGCCCAGGGGACATCCATCCGAATGGGGTTCTGTTGCCGGCAGAGCTCTGAAAATACGTACAGAGCTGGGCTGAGGCTGTCCAGGCTCTTGGGCTGGAGTGTTTACACCCACTTAGAAGAGTCACGACACTGGCCATGGCCTGGGCCGCAGGCCGTGCAGGAGGACTGTCGGGACGTCCACAGGAACGGGCTCTGTCCTCTGCGGGGCCCCAGGCATGGGCCTGAGCTCCCGCGTTTGGTGAGCAGGGCCGGGTTTCCTCTGGAGCCCAAGAGAGGAAGCAGGAGGCAGCAGGTCACAGCGAGGCAAGGACGCTGGACGCCAGCTCCGGTGTCTGAGAGGCCGGGACATCTCGGCGCCCTTGCTATGCCTGGGGTGGGATCACGCACCCCGTTTCATCCTGAGTCCCTGGCTTTCTCGGGCTTCTGCGCACAGAGTGTACCAGTGCTCTAGAGAAGCAGAGAACAGAGTAGAGGGATGGATTGCACCAACTCCCCCTTCTCTTGCGGTGGTGACCCTGGCCCGCATGGGCCCTAGTGCGTGGGTTCCCAGGAGGCAGCCTCTGACGCAGGGATGTGAGGGGAGGGCTTGCTGGGGGGGGGGCTCCGCTGGGCAGAGGGAGATGCTGAGCTGCACACGGTCATGATAGGGGCTACAGCCGACCGACCCCACAGGAGCTCGGGGCTGGGATGGCTGCAGGAGTCATCCCTAGGTGAGGCAGAGGGGCCTGCAGGACCCTGCAGCGTCCGGCAGCTCAGCCGGTCTCCACTGTCCCCGATGTCCAGAGGGAGGGGTACCTCTGCTGACCGCCCTTCGCACCCCTCCTGCCCCGCTGGGCCCTGCCCTGCGTGCAGATTGGCCTCCTGCTCCTGCCGTGCTCAGTCACGCGCCCGGGCAGGGAGGCTTCCCCAGAGGCTGCTGCGTCTCTCCTTCAGAGTTCTCCCTGCACCACGCGCCCTCGGCTCCTGAAGCAGGCCTGGGAAGTGGCCCTCAGAGTGTCCTAGAGGGGAGGAAGGGGAGGCAGAGACCACTTGTCCTAACCCTCACCACCTAGGAGATCACGGCTGGGGAAAATGAGCCTCGGAGAGGGGGCCACGTGCTCAAAGCTGCATAGTGGGACAGCGGTGGGCCAGGACCCTCACAGATCCTGGGAGGACCCCGTTCCATAGCTTTCATCTAAGCGTCTCCAGGAATCTCCAGGATCCAACATGTTCTTACACGTGAGCAATGAAAAGAAGCCAAAAGCCAATTCCCAGCAACCCAGTAAAGCTGGAGGGGTGGAGAGAAGGCTCCGTGTCCAGGCAGCAGCCGCAGTGAGCCTTGGAGGCACGCAGGTGGGAGGAGAACAGGACTTAGTAGGCAGGAGGCAGGGAAGAGCAGCTCAGTGTGGAAACGGTGGGTGCGTGCAAAGGCCCTGAGGTGTATCCCAGGCACAGAACAATCTAGCAATGAAAGAAGGCCATCATGGGCTGGAATGCAGAGGGAGGCGGAGGTCGTCCGGCAACATTTAGATAAGTGGGCAGGTGGCCGCTGTGCGAGGCCCTGGGAGCATTCAAGGAGTCCGGTCTTCCTGTCAGAGGCAGTGAAGTGCTTTATCCCGCAACTCCTGTGTTTGCTCCCAGACAAGGGTAGAAGCGGGGAACAAACAGGACAGAAACTGTGGCCTTCCCCGCAGATGGAATGACAGTAACTCACCAGCCCCTCCGGGGCCGGCAGTCCAGCCGCTGGTCTTCCCGTCTTTCAGGAACCAGGACTCCTGAAACCAGCTTCCTGAATGCCTCCGCCCCACCTCACAGCTGGGACCTGCCGATCTAGCAAATCCCACCCCAGAAAACCCAAGTCTGGCCCTAGAGGTCAGAGGGCCTCCTTTCTGAGAGCTCACACACTTGTCCTCTGTGAGTCTGCTCTGGACGTCTTCCCGGCCTGAAAGACCCCACGCGCTGGTTGGGGTGGCCTCCCCCTTCCCTTCCCAAGAGCATCTGCGGGGGGAGGCGTGGGGCAGCTCTTCTCCTTCCGGCCTTCCAAAGGCGAGTGCTCTTTCTAGCTCTTTCTCTCTGTACCCTGGGAGGCGCTGGTCGGAGCCCGCTGCTGAAGCTCATCACCATCCCTCGTCGGTGGCCCCTGGTGTGCTCTGCCTCCTTCTGCAGAGGCTGTAAGGACCCCGGAAGCCTGGGAAGAGAGCCAGGCAGAGGGCTGCGAACCCGCTTTCCATCCATACCTGGGGACCCCCGAGTTGTTCACATTTGCATACACCAGCTGTTCCAGAAGATGCCATGAGCGGAAGCGGTGGGATCGTCATGCTTGGCGGAGAGGATTGAATCCCAGCCGGGGCTCACACTCTCACCAGACCGAGGGCCTCCCACTGTCACACGCTCTCTCTGGCCGGCTGCCTCAGTCTCCCCATCTGTGAAACAGTGTGGGTGCAGCTCTCTGACTTTCTGAGTTTGTGCTTCTGACCCATGGTGGCCTGGGGAGGCAGCCAGTTCCTGGAGCCATCTTTGTCCTCTGCCAACGCATGTCGCATCGCGAGGATCAGAGGCCGCCAGAAGCAAGTCCAGTCAGGGCTGACAGCCGCTCGGGGAGAAGGCAGAGGAGTCGGCCGGGGTGAGAGCCTGGGACGGCAAGCTGGGGCCTCCAGGTGTGGAGCCCTGAAGGTCACCCTGGCTGGGGCTCCATGACCCTCTCCTGGGGTGAGCAAGGTCCCCGAGAGGTCCTGACCCTCCCCACCCTGCCAAGGAGGCCTCATTAGGATGGAAGCAGAGGTGCGGCCGCGAAGAGAGTGGGTTTGCCAGGGGAGGAGCTAAGCCTTGGAGAGCGGGAGAAAGGTTCAAGGTGCAGGTGACTCCCAGGACCTGGGAAGGCCTGAATCCTGGCTCTGTTTCCCACCAGCCTGGGGAGGGTGGGAACACAAGTGAGTCCCTTGTCCCCCACCTCCCCCTACACTGGGGCCCCCGAGCCTCATGTCTAGCTTCTGAGGAACGAGGAGTTCATGGCCAGGGGTGGAGAGGAAGGGATGCCAGCGCCCCGTCCTCGGGTGGGGGTGCGGGTCCTGTGGTCCGCGGGCACATCACGCAGCCCAGTGGGACCAAGGCAGAGCCCGGGCAGCCGCACGTCCAGGCACCCTTTAAAGACTGTACAGAGGGCACAACCCTTCACAGCACAATGAATTTGCACCTCCCAGGGGACTAGACAGAACAGTGTCTGCGTCCCAGAGAGCCTCCTGATTTGTAAAAGCTCATTCAAAAAGTCTTGTTTTTGTGAATGGGTGAATCGTCCATGCGATTCAAGTCCCACAAGGAGCAAAAGGGCGCAGGCGACAATCCCTTTTCCTGCCACACGCCCCTCTAGTTCCCTATCTGGAGGTTCCCGGGCTGATTCCCACAGACTCTCCCAGAGATCTTCCGACCTCAGGGAAATATATTTATACACTCTTTCCACCTTTTCTTTCTTTCTTTCTTTCTTTCTTTCTTTCTTTCCTTCTTTCTTTCTTTCTTTAAGATTTTATTTTATTTATTTGAGAGAGAGAGGGACACAAGCAGGGGGAGTAGGAAGGGGAAGAGCAGGCTCCCCGCTGAGCAGGGGGACTGAGGTGCAGCTCAGTCCCACTGGGACCATGACCTGAGCCGAAGGCAGATGCTCCACTGGCCACCCGCGTCCCTGTTTCCACCTTTTCAATCAAAATGGTGGCACACTGTGTCACCATTCCCCGTGCTGCCGGTCCCACTTGGAGATGTGCTCCGTTCACAGGCTGTACCATTCACCACGTGAAGAGCCCGGTTCAGTGGTTCCCGGCACACTCACCAGGGTCGTGCTGCCGCTACCCCGGTCGAGGCGAGGACACACTTGTCCCCGCAGTCGGCTGCCCCAGCTGCTTCGCCCCCCACCCCTGTGCTCTTGGAGCCGTCCCAAAAGCTTCTGTGGATTCCCTCCCGCTGCTTCCCTGCGGGGCGTGCCTCTCAGTGCAGCCCTGAACGCTCGTGGCGCTGGGGACTCCACAGCCCCACGGGCTGGACACAGGTCCTCAAAGTCCCTCTGTGTCTCGGCAGTGATGACCTCACCCATCCCGCGGGACAGAACTCCTTAACCAGACTGTGGTTGGGCCTCCTCTCCAGACCCCTGACCCTGGTCCTCTTCAGGACGAGCCAGCGGATGGCCTCTGGGTGTGGGGACACCCGCTCTGCCGGGGCCCCCCGTGGCCGCCCTCCAGAAGAGAAGCCCTGGCCTGTCCCCGGGTGCCGGCAAGCTCACAGTCCCAACCGCGGTAGCCCAGCCCTTCCAAATACAGTCTCTCCCTCCTCAGTCCGGACGTGGGTTTTATGTAACAAATCCCTCCCTGTGGGATCGCCGCCGTCCGCCAGGGACTGAGCGGAGCCCAGAAATCGAACAGCGGCCACTTCAATGGAAGGAGTCTGGACACAGTCCCCTACCCCCACGGTGGGTCCCTGAGAACGAGGCCGAGCCGTCCACACGGACGGACGCGCAGCCTGGAGAGAGGTTGCCACAGCGAGAGGAACAGGACGGGGCTGCTCTCTGTCCAGGAACACCCTCCCACACTGCCCTGGCTGCCCGGGGGGCGGGGCACTGAGCTGGGCCCTCCCAGAAGGCCCGGCAAGTGCTCCCAGACGACTGAAGTCACCTGCCTGGTTGTCAACAGTCTGGGCCCGGCTGACCTCGGGGTCAGCGCTCGTCCACATGCTGCTTTCCCCACCTCAAGCCGGGGGCTGTCGAAGGGCGTCAGAAGGTGACCTCCCCTGGGAGGGTCGGGTGGGACCACACGTGGGCAGGGATGGACCCACGCCTTGACTCTGGGCCCCCAGCCCTTCTCTGCGGGGGGAAGAGCCTCCTGAGGGCCGCGTGCCATGCTCCAGACACTGCACAGAGGCTGCTGAGGGAGAGGGAGCTTCTGGAGCCTTCCGTGCCCTCTCTGACCTGGACAGGGGAATGGGTAGAGCCTCGTTCTGTGAGTGACCTGCCCAGCCGGGCACCGCAGGCGTGTGCTGCAAGCCTCTGACTTTAATCACCCAGCAGCGGGGCTCCTGCTGGCGGCAGGAAGTCACCCTCCAGCGGAGAGAAGCATCTGGGTCTTGCCTGAACTGGACCCCAGGGAGCGCAGAGGGCAGCACTCCATGTGCTTGGCATGTGGGAATTCAGAGCCTTTGCTCTGCGGGGGGGGGGAAGGCGCCTGGGTCCCCAGCCACACCACTGGGGCGGGCAGCCCGTGTGCATGTGGGGGACAGGGTCCGCCTGCTTTCCGGGTGCCGCACCCACCCTGTCTCTGGAGGCCGTTCGCTGGGGAGTGTTGGGGGGGCGGGGCAAGGATTTGTGGGACTCTGGAGGCCACAGAAGGGTCCTGTATTTGGGATGCTCAGAAAGGGTCTTGTCTGGATGCAGACACACTCCCTCCCTGGGGTTCTGGGGACACCCCGAGGTTCCTGAGCTCTCACACCTGGCCCTGAGGTCACCCCATCCCCTCCCACTTGGCTCAGAATCCCCATTCCCCTTGCCCGACCGCTATTTCCACAGCGGCTCTGGCCCATTCCACAGGCATGGGTAACCGTCTCGCTGAGGCTGGTCTGACCCCCCCGCGCCCCCTCACCAGCTCTCCATACAAGCACCTGGAGAATTTGGCGAGCCGGCAGGATTTCCTAGGAATGGGGGCCCACAGGAAGTCCAGCGTGGAGGGGATGCCTAGTAACACCCCCCACCCCGTGGACCTCTCTCCCTGCTCCAACCCTTCCCCTCTAGTCTCCCTGCCCCCCAAGTCCCTCTCCCCACCCCTCAGAGGAAGAGCGGGGTCCATTGTGGTTGGTTGGCTTGAGAACCATCCTTCAGAGCCGAGATGCTGTTTCATCAACAGTGGAAGGACAGCTGTCCCCCGGCTGGGGCCAGAGCCACAGGTTTCCCACCTGTTCCTCTGGCAAGGGATGTGGGATTTCTGTGCACTCCTGGACGCATCATGAGCTGTGAGTTTAGTGGGGCTCCCTGGAGCAGATGGGAGGGAATGGGGCAGAAACCCCCCACTGAGCACCCATACCTGCAGTCCCAAGGTTCAGGCTGTGGCTGCCCCATGAAGCCCTTTGCACCCTGGCAGACCCTCGCCCGCCTGTCCTCGAGGCCCTGTTCAAACACTGATGCTCAGAACGCAGCCCGAGTTCCGGTGTCGTCCGTGGGTCCGTGGAAGAGTGCCGCAGCCCTCAGCCCTGCTCTGCTCCGGGGCTCGGCCTCCCTCCTGGCCCCAAGCTAGAGCCTCCCCTGCCCTCCCGGTGCCGGGCCCCGCAGTAGCCACAACCGCCTGCAGGCCCAAGGCCACACTCTCCCCCGTTTCCACTCCAACAGCCCCTCCGGACTCCGGCTCAGCCCCCTGGCCTCCTTCCTGGCCTTCACGGCCCGTCCCAAGCCAGGGGGCTGCGGCCACTGTGGTGGGTCTCCCACACTGCCGGCCACGTCTGTGAACGAACGAGGTGGGCCAAGAGGTGCACGATCGACCACCGCCGTGGGGACAACACCCAGGGTCCTCCCCACACCCAGGGTCTGGGGCCGAACAAAGGACACTGGAGACCACAATCAGTATTTAAGATTCTGATCGTTTTTCTTCAAAAAACCAACGAGAAACCCCACACACAAAATCCCCAGAACTCCCCACCAAGTGCAACAGGTTAGCCACTGACGGGAAAAGAGACGTTAGCCACACACGCCGTTCTGCAGCGGGCGTCCCGGCCGGGCCGACGTGGCTGCCAGGACAGCGGGAACACCGTGCGGCAGGGGTGGTCCTCAGCCGCGCAGAGAAATACATGAGGTGCCGCAGCATCCTTTAAGTTAGTGACACGTCAGGACAAACAGCAGGTCCACGAACAAACACTTGCTTCTTATGGCAGGGTTTGCTTCCCAAGGAACAAAAAAACGAAGCTCGACAGAGACGCGTGTCCGGGACGCCGGTCAGTAGAGAGGGGACAGGAGGAGCGGAGTTTGTGTCTCGGCTCAAGGCCACCGTGGAAGCACCGCCTGGTGTCTCAGGGCAGGGGGCAGGGGGCAGGGGCAACCATGCCCCGATTCCCCACACCCACCTGCAGGCCACCCCGGGAAGGCCCCCGTGGGCTCCCCGCACCCCGCCCACAGCCAGCTCTGGGCTTGGGCACAAAGCAGGACAGGTGGCCAACAGGCTGACTTCTCAGGATCCCCTGGGTCCTGGAGCCCAGACGGATGGCGGCAGGCTGACCGTGCCAAGCTCACGCGGCCCTAGACATCTTGAGCTACAGCCCGGCCTCCGCACTGGCCCCAGCAGCCGCCCCCGGGAAAGCACCGGTGGAGTCTGGCCTGGGAAGGGCCATGCAGGGGGGAGTGGGGGGCTCCTGTGCCAGGAGCCCCAGCCAGCTGCAGGTGCCTTCCTGGGGTTGGTTCTTCAGGCCCTGGGAGGAGGCTGTCTTGAGGGACTACCCAGCTAGGGAGCCCTTTAGCATTCCCCATCACGGTGTCTGCCGTTCCTGCCTGGCCACATCTAAATTCCCAGCGCAAGACTTTGCCCAGAAAACCTCTCGTTCAGTCCCAGTACCGGATATGGAACAGCCCAGAGTCATCCTGCATTGTGCCTCCGCTCACGTGGGTGTCCAGGGCAGGACGTACAGAGCTGGAAGCCCAGTGTGTCCCGGGTGACTGGGTCTAGCCCAGATGCTGGCCCTGCTCTGCCGTCCCAGGTGGTGCATACAGGTGGGAGCTCGGGATCGTCTGGGCGCCCGTGACCTCTGCCCGGGGTCCCCGCCAGCAGCAGACACCAGGTGCAGGAACCTGCTTTCCACTAAGCCGGGGCTGAGTTTACTCTCGGAAGGCAGCTGTTCTAGTGACTTTCTCTTTTCTCTTCTGGGGGTCAGGGAGGGATCTACCCTTGGATCTTTAAGGCAAAGAGACTAAGTGAAATTAGTTTTTGCTAAAGTCACTATATCTACAACAACAACAAAAGAAAGCCAAGCGTGCGGTCCGGGCTGCCGTCCGTCTCTCAGTGCAACTCGGAGGTCCGCACAGTGAGGCCTGAGTCTTGGCGGCTCTGCTCCTGGGCCTGGAGTGCTGGGCGCTCAGAATCCCCCCTTCCTGGGAGCCTGTGCTGGGCCAGGCACCGCGCCCCACCACACGCCCGGGGCCCTCGCAGGCTGCAGGGGACGGAGGGCAAAACTCTCACTATTCCCCTCATTTCCTTAGAAAATAATCATCTTTGTGGCATCTACTTGACCCCAAATTTAAGTTAAAAAAATAACACAAAGGCTGAAAAGAGAAGGCCCCAGCGGACGAACAGCCTGCAGTGGGTCAGGGGCCCGGCCTCTTCTTGGCGCTACGCTCGTGGAAGTGAAGACAGAAGTTCGCTTTCTGGGACTAAAGTCGTACCAGTCTGCACTGGGGCCCCAGCCCCCGACCCGGTGGAGGGACGGCGCGGGGCGCTCAGCTGAGCTGCCTGGATGACGGGACCGAAGTCGCTTCTCAAGGGGGTGAGATGTTCCAACACCATCCTCGTGCGTTTTCTTTCCGGCAGCTTCTTGGTCCTTCTGGCTTACGTCTCCTGGGGCACCACCTGCATGAGCTTCTGGCAGAGGACGGTCGTGGAGACTGTGAGGCGGGGGGACACGTGAGTCAGCTTGGGGACACCACTGGGCGCGGGCGGCAGGGGCTGCAGCTCACCCCGCCCCCGTGGCCACACCTCCCACAGCTCTGCACGAGCAGTGAGAGACCCAGAGTTCCTTCCGGAACCTCCTAATGCATGCACACCTGCCCAGGGCCCGCAGGCCTCCCTGCTGTGGGGCGCCAGCCGCACGCCGGCCAGGTGAGAGGCGGAGGATGCTGTGCGAGTCACCTCAGCCTCAGCACAGGTCCAAGCCCGGGGCTCCTGGGGGCCACACGGGGCTGGAGGGGGTGGGCACGGCCTCCTCGGGGTGATCGCCACCTCGGGGTGATCGCCACTCGCAGGCTGGCCTGTGCAGGGGCCTGGCCAACACCCATTGCCCAAGGCCTCTGTGAGTGGGCGGAGGGGCTCCTGCTTCAGGCCCCCGGGGTGGTGTGTTCTGGAAGATGACCGACTGGGAGCCAACGGGCTGGGCTGGAAGCAAAGCTTCAGACAGAATACAGAATGGCCACCTGGCACGGGGTGACTGCAGACACAGGGCCTGCGGACGCCCTGACTTTCCCACAAGCCCCACAAGCCCGCAACATTCAACGTGATTTCAGTCACGGGCCTGAGCTTGGCTGGTGAAGGGAGCCCAGGACGGCAATCCGGGATCCCACAGCGTCCTTCTCTGCCTTTCTAGGTCAGCCGACTGTGTTTAAGCTGGCGACAGACGGAGGGATTTCATGACCTGGCCAACGCAGCCTAGTCCTTGGGATCCCTTGTTCCGAGATTAGCTGGCGCCAAGCTGAGCGTCGTATCCCTGAGATACGTGGGGCGGACGCCATAGCACCCCAAGGCTCTGTGAACGCCTCACTGCTGGCCCCGCAGCCGGGCCTCACGCCCCTGTCACCGCCCCTGGCTGACCCTGGGCCCTGGGCCAGTGGGAGCTCCTCTGCTCCCGGATGGGGGGTTAGACCAGAGCTGCAGACGGCCCTGCTCTGGGGTCTGGGGTGCAGACAGAGGTACTCACAGATGCCACGGAGAAGCCACTTGGGCTTGTTTTTCCACCAGACCCCCAAGAAGTAGACGGGTAGGCCGCTGAGGATTATGGTGAAGCCGATGCCACACTCCACAGGGGTCTTCCAGAAGGAGACAGCGATCAGGAAGAGGCAGGCCAGGATGAAGAACACCGGGAGCGCCAGGTTCACCTGGATGGGGACGGAGAAGGCACTGACGCCACCTGTGCCCCCGCGCTCCCACCCCACAGCTGCTACCGGAGCCCCGTCCTCGCCGGAGGCGTCTTTTCCCTTGGGACCCCCACCCCAGGGCACCGCCTCCATCCCCCGCTCTGAGCCGCTCCGAGCGCTCCTGCGTCGCTGGGTCACGGCCGAGCTCAGAGCAGCTCTGACCTCTGAGGCCTGTTCTGGCCTCCACTGGCTCCCACCCGCACTGTTTTCTGAGTCGGCAATGGGGAGTGGGGAGCTCCACCCGCCGCCCTCTGCGCGGGGCCACGCAGGAACTGCTCCGAGCACAGAGTGCGGACACAGCCAGGTCGGGGCCTTGAGGCTTCCCAAGGTCAGGGAAGGTCAGCCTCCTGGTTCCATCACAGGGTGGAGGCCTGGCTCAGCCCCATGACCCACAGTCACCCAAGGGAGGGGCCCGGCGCTTCTGGGAAGACCGTGGCTGCCCACGAATCCCACAGCAGCACCCGCCTCCTCAGAGAGCCATTTGTGGCCAGGTGGGCTGTGGTCTGTGCCCCACGGGCACGCCGCCCACACACAGCGTTCAAGGCCGCAGAGCTGCAGCCACGCCCACAGCGGCAGCCACTCGGGGGACTCTCAACCCACGTCTGCTCTCCCCGGGCCTTCTGCCAGGCTGTCTACACATTGGCGTCTACACACTAGAAGAAACTCTAAAGGACCAGGGACGAGCAAGGGTTTCACTCAGTCAGCCCACGGGGCATGCCACCCTGGCCACCTGGCCCCAGTGGGGCAGCGCCCCCCCCCCCCCCACCAACAAGCAAGGGCCAAGCTGATCCCGGGCAGAGGTTGCCTGGGTCCCCCCAGAAGAACCCGTCCCAGGCCCCGCTAGGCGCTCTGCCAGGGAGGAGGCTCATGGACAGGTGCCCACTGCGAGGACCACGCACCAGCATGAGCTGGAGGAGGGACAGGAGCTGCTGGCTAGCAGCTGCCCAATGGCCACGATAAGAGGGTTGGGGCCATGGCTGACAGTGCTCACGGGGCCTTCATGGCCGCCCTCCTGGGAGAGACAGTGTCACCCTTGGGAAGCTGTACCCGAGGCCTGAGCAGACAAGGGCCAGCACCCTGCTTTCTCCTGGGACGGCCAAGGCCAGGGCAGGCACCCCCACCTGCACCCAGCTGGTCTCCCCTCCCGCGCTGGGGCCTGTCCCCCCAGGCCGGTCGGGGCCTCTCCTGGCCCCCTGCCCTGCGCCGCTCGTCACCCCCGCCCCGGCATGTGGGTGTCTCACTTATCGCTCTGCCCTCCTTGGAATAGTAGCTCTAGGGAACGTACAGTCTAATTTGTTCAGTGATGAACCCCAGCACCTGGAATCACACGGTCAGCCCCCAAGAGGTTCCCAGTTATGACCATGACGTGAACTAGTTCCCGGAAGCACGTGCACAGAGATCGGTCTCGGGCCTCGCCAGAATGTTCCGGAGAGAGTGTCCTCACCCTGGTTGGCGGAGGGAAGGGGGGGACGGCGGCCTGCCCGGCCATGGGCCACTCACCTTGATGGGCCGCTCCAGCTCAGGCTTCCGGTAGCGGAGCCACAGCATCCCGGCGATGGCCAGGGCCACGCAGAGCCAGTTGAAGAAGCTGAAGAAGTTGATGACGGAGAAGATGTCTCTGGAGAAGGCGTACAGCAGCGTCATGATGCACTGCGAGCAGAGCAAGGCCAGGCTGGGACACAAGCACACGCCGAGCATGCGGCCCGCCCGCGGACCCCCTCCCCGCCCGAGACACCCCCTCCCTGCCCGGGACACCCCCTCCCCGCCCGCAGACACCGTGCGTGGCTCCCAGGAGCGGCCCGCACAGCCGGCTCCGGCACCCCCGCTCCACATGCTTCCACAGTTTCCACGCCTTCTGGTTCACAACCACTATGTGTAATTTTTGGAACTAAAAACTCAAAAAGAAAAATCTGCCAAGCGTGACGTGAGGAAGCACCGTGCTAACTGTTCGTGTCTCCGCGCCAGCAGGTGTGCAGCCCGCCGACAGCACTCAGAGCCGGGCAGAGGGACGGAGGGCAGGGCGCGGGCGGCGCGGCCCGCTTACCGTGAAGACGAGGGACGGCACGGGCGTCAGGAGCTGGGGGTGGATCATGGAGAGGACGGAGGGCAGGTGGCCCTCCCTGGCCCCCACGAAGAACAGCCTGTGGACACAGGAGCAGGCGTTCAGCCCCCTCCCCACACACCCCCGGGCAGGGCAGGGAGTGGAGAGGGCCCATGCCCGAGGGCCGGGCTCCCTGTGGGGGCTTCCCGGCATCCTTGAGGGGCTCAGCCGGCCAGGGTTTCGAAATGAACACAAGAAAGAGTCCAGAAGGACATGGTTGTGTCATCTCTAGCCGGGGGCCGAGGGGAGTTCATGGTTCCCTTACTTCTGTATCCCTCAAACGTGACAGAACGAGACTCCGAGCCCATGTCAGAAGGTGGTGTGCGGTGGCCTCCCTGAGCCCCAGGGCCCAGGGGACGCGAGGGGGTCTGGGCGGGGGCTCACCGAGAGGAGGTGAAGAGGGACCCATTGACGGAGCCGAAGCAGGACAGGCCCACGAAGACGGGGATGATCCAGGACATGACGCCCAGGTGGTAGTTCCCGAAGTCCTAGGCAGACGGGGAGCGTGAGCCCCTCAGCCCCAGGGCCCAGCCCAGCACTCCAAGCTCTCCGCCCAGACAACGGGCCATGTGGCCGTCCTCCGAGCCAGGCCCTGGCACTCTTCTGCCTACACAGCTTCCCACGGGCTCATCGTGAGAGGTCTACACTCGGGAGTGGCCTCCTGGGGTCTGGACCTTGGGGGCAGTCCCAGGGACAGGACCTGGGTCAGCACGGGGCGCTGAGCCTCAGTCCTCATCCATACCCTCAGGTACCTGTCACCCCGCAGGACACTGGGGGTCCCTGGGCACGGTATCCCCACATCAGCACATCCGTTCAAGGGAAACGAGCGTGGCTGTCTCTGGCTGGGCCCCCAGCGCCCTCCCGCCGCTGGTGAGGAGCAGAAACTGGGTGTTTATTCAGAAGAACGGGTTGGGTGTTGCCATAGCTGAGCCCACTGGGTCTGCGGGCCACCTCTGCTGAGCCCGGGAATGCCGTGTCCAACGAGCCCAGGGTCCACGGAGCCCGTGCAGGAGGCGCAGGCTCCCAGCGGCTCCGCCCCACGCTCAGGGCTGGAGGCGTCGCTCACGCGGGACTCACCCCTCCCCAACGCCCAGACCCGGCCGCCCAGATGGCTCCGGCCGCCCAGATGGCTCCGACACGCTGGCCCACACCTGGCCTGGGGGAGGCCGGGCCCCGGCGTGCGGCAGACCCCGAGTCTCGGGAGCCCAGGGTTAAGAGCCAGCGCCCACTCTTTCTGGGGGGTGGCAAAGCGCCACTCAACTCCCCCATGGAGGGAGTGGTTCGCAGGGGCCTGGTCTGCTCGGGTGGCATCTTACCACGGCCACAGCCTCGGACGTCAGCATCTGTTCCGTGGACAGTGTGGTGAAGTAGGCCAGGTTGGTCAGCACGTATACCAGCGTGACGATGGGGAGGGAAATGATGATGGCCAGAGGCAGGTTTCTGCAAGGAAGCGGGCGGACGTCATCCAAGGGCAGCCTGGCACGGGCCGGACCGGACGGTGAGGAGCGGGTGCCCCTTCCACCACACGGGGGGCTGGTCCCGAGCCTCACCATGCGGGGAAGGCGGCCGCCAGCATGCAGAAGGGGCTGGGAACTGGCAGGTGGGCGGCGGTGTGAACCTGGGCCAGGGATTCCGCCGCTCCAGCCCCAGGCCCGCGGGGGAGCCTGGTTCCAGGTCACAGGGCTGCGTGAGGAGGGCCCCGCGCCCCACGACCCTCCTGCTCTCCAAGGTCGGCCCCAGGCTAGCTCTGAGACATAACCAGACTTCCTCCTTCTCTCACGTTACCGTAACACAAGTCTGTGCGTGCTCGTACCTGTAGGGATTGATCATCTCCTCTGTGACAAAATTCAAGTAATTCCTAGAATTGAGAGCAGAATTTCACCACACATCCCTCACACAACGCTTAGGGAAAACAACACCGATCCCAAGGGAGCCCCTCCTGCCTGTTCTGGGCCTGTGGAGTGGGGATCCCCCACCCATGTGCAGGGGGCCCCCACTGGTGAGCAGCAAGGGGCCCTGGGTCCTGAGGGAAGTCAGCACTACCCCCCCCCCCCCGCCGCCCGGGCCTGTCCTCCAATGCAGTCTGTTCCCCCGCCCTGGGCAGCCAACGCCGTCTCTGAGGCAGAGGCACAGCCTGGCCTGAGGATGGGGGGGCACCCTGTGCACCTCGCCCCACTCAGACCTGCTGCATGCGCGGCTCTTCCCATCCACACCGAGCACGCACGGGCAGGCTCAGGGGCCACGTGGGGAAAGAGATCCGAAGGGCAGCCCCCCCATGGGCTTCCATGTCCGCAGGGAAAGTGCTGCCACATTGAGCTGGTTCCAAGGCTTCCCTGGCTGCTACCTGACCCTTTCCGGCACCTTCTGTGCCTGCCCGCCCACCACAACCACTCTTGTGGCTCAGGATAGCCTGCCCCGAGAGCAGAGGCCGCGGCTGGGGACCCAAGGGGACAGAAGGCGTCGGCCAGAGCTGCAGGCAGGCACCTCGCTCCTGGTGGGGAGAGGTCAAGAACCACCAAGCCCTGCACCTGGAGCCTGAGTGCTCCACGCCGGTCGGCAGAGGGCTTCCTGCAGGAAGCAGGCTTGCTGCGAGCAGTGCCCAGGGCTGCACGGGCGCACGTCTGTGCTTCTCCGGGGCCCACGGGGCTAGCAGCAGCTCGACAGCCTTGCCTGCGTTTCCCAGAACTGCCGGCGGGTGGCCAAGAGACCTGATTTCTGGACACCTGAGGGCCCACCCAGCTGGTGTGTCCCAAACCCAGAGACCCTGACATTCTAGAACCTACCATCCCCCGTAGGCAAAGAGGCCGCTGTACAACGCCAGCACGATGTTCCCCACGTCCAGCTTGGTGCCCTCAAACGAGAACTTGGGATCCAGATTGGACACATCACCTGGCAAAGGCCCGACAGAAAGGAATGCCGGGTTAGAGAGCACTGCGAGGAGGTCACACTGCAACTTCTGGAATGTTCCTGGAGCAAAATTCAGTTGCAGACAGAAATGCTGGGGTGAAGGCCTTCCATGGCAACCAATTGGATGCAGCTCCCATGCTTCCACTCAGGCCAGGAGCAAGCAGGCACAGGGGGTGCGGGGGACGGGCCCCAAGACGCCCCTAGCCACCCCGCGAGCGGAAGGCAGTGCTGCAGACCCTCAGTCACTCTACGCCCAGTGGACTATGTGCTGAGGGGCGGGACGCCCACGCGAGTGGAGGCAGGGGCACATGTGCACCCACCTGCAGCTCATTGGAGCAGAAGGGGGGCTGGTCAGCCCAGGTAATCTTGGAGGACACCCCTCGCAGAGCCTGTGACACGAGCCCCAGGTCAGGGGCACGTGGGCTACAGTCTTGGCGCCCCCTTCGTGCTGGGAGGATCTCGGGCTGCTGACCCCAGAGCCAGGTTCTTCGCGGTGGGATAGTGTTCACAGTGTGACCTGGTAGCCAGCATCAGCAGGAAACTTCTCGCCAATAACTCAGATGTGTCCCTGGAACCTGCCCGCCCCAGAGACGGTGATGGTACGAAGTGACGGGGCCGTGAGGGCCGGCACCTCCCAGACAGCCTTCCTTGGGGACATCGTGGCCTTGGTGTCCGCCCGCACAGATGATAGCAGGGCCCGGCGGGGCTCCGCCCACCTCTCTGCTGACCGTTTCCACTGGGAGCGGCCCAGGGGGCCCTGATGTGCGGTCACACCACCCCAGTGTCTGCCCCCCGTCCTCCTGTGGCTTCTCTGCTGGGTCTCCCCTCTATCATACGGAGACGCATGTCACTGGATTTAGGGCCCATCCCGACCCAGGATGGTCCCGTCTCACGCTTCCCCTCAAATACATCCGTGAAGACCCTTTCTCCACCTAAGGGCACAGCCTAGGTCTCAGAGGACAGGGCTTTGGGTCCACCACCCACACTGGCACAAATGAAGGGGATGGGGGCTGTGGGGGGACCCTGGCCATTAGGCTCTTTCTGACACTCAGCCTAGTATGCTCAGACCCAGAACCACCTGCTCCGTGACGAGGGGCCAGCCTGCCCATGAGCCCCGTGCTTCTCATGGCTCCCAGCGCCCCGGCTCTGGCGACAACTGCCGCAGGGACACAGGACATGGCCAGTCAGCCCACCCGGCCATGGCTGCCTGCCAGGCACACACAACTGGGGGTGGGACTGCACTCTTGGTCAGGTGCGGACAGCTCGTTAGTTCGGGACGTTTCTAACAGAGTCCTTATGGCTCTGCCCGCGAAGGCCTGTGTCGCTGCCAGCTAAGAAGCCACCGGCCCAGGCACCGCGTGACAAGGCAGGGATGTGGCCCCAGCCCCAAACCAGGATGTATGGACTCCCCAGGAGCCCAAGGTCTCCCACACCTGCCACCGGAGGCCTCAGTCACCCCAGGGACAGGAAACAATGACAGCAGGGGAGGGGGCTTGGGGAGGGGACCGAGGAGCTGCTGTCACACCCTGTCATCCCACCCGGGAGAAGCGGGCACTTCAGAGTAGCTCCGCCCTCGGCCTTGTTTGTCCTGACCCCACAGGTGTGTGGAGCGGGACCTGGCCCAGGTCTCGGGATAGACTGCTTGGCCCCGGGGCAGCTGCCCCCTCACCCCCTGCCCGCGTGTGACCTGTCTTGGAGGCCCAGGTCCTCAGACTGCCTGGTCACAGGGTGGTCAGCAGACCTTTCATTCAACAGCGCCCAGGAGAGTGCCCGGAGCCCCCCGCGGCTCCCTCCCAGTGACGCCCCACAGAAAGGGTCTGCCACGCACCCCACGTCTGCCGAGCTCCACCACACCCCACGGCCTTGTCCACGTGCTTCTGCTGGCCAGCAGCTGGGGACACAGAGGCTCAGGCCACCTGCCCCTGGATCCCCACAGTGGGATCTAGGACGACGGGAGACTCCCCTCGGGACCGTGCGTGCAGTCCACACCACTTGACACCTCCTGTCACCTTAGGTGCCCCTAAGAGCCTGGGGGAGCCCGCTGAGACTGCTCTCCCTCTGTGGGAGCTTGCGAGGGCCTCAGGTCCCCGGAGCCGCTTCTGGAGCACGGGAGGCTTTGCAGAAGGACCCCTCACACGTGGTACACGCGTGTCTGGAACCTAAGACTGTCTCACGAACCTGCCCCTCTTCCTACTAGAACATATGCACGTGTGTCATGTGTGGTCCAAACTACGGATCTTCCCTCTGCTGGGACGCAGATGTGGGGGCAGGTGCAGTCGTTAGAACTGCCCCTCCCCGAGTTAGTGACACTGTGCCCACACATGCGGCTCGGAGACACCCCATGAAGAGGTCACTTTCGGGGGCCAGCACCCGGCCTGGTACAGGAAGGGTGAGATGTGGGCGCTCAGGATTCCTGGCAGCCGCGGGTGCAGTGCGGGGACGGGGACGAGGTGGGACCTGCAGCCTGTGGTCTGCAGGTAAGAACCAGGTGCCCTCAGCCCCGCGCAGCCGTGACGTCCTCCTCAGGTGCCACTCCCGCTATGGCCACCAGCTCCAAGCCGGGACATGGACACACTGTCGTCTCCCCGAGACGGTCACGCAGCAACTGGACTTCCTGACATACGACCGTGTTTTCTGGGATCTACAGCCTGACTTTGCAGGGTTTGTGAGTCCAAGGAGATGCTACTACTCTGACCAAACACAGATGAGAGTCTCACTGGGGACCTCGGCCAGGCCCCCGCCCCCAACAGCCCGCAAAGATTTCTCCTCCTAGGACAAGTGTGGTGGGCCATCTGCTAGGACCGCCCTTGGCCATCTGAGACCTCACTTCCTGCCTGCAAAGTACCTAGAGCCCCTCGGAGGAAAGCAGACATCAGGCTCATAGAGGGACCGCACACCCAGATCCTGCAGTGTCCCCAGACCTGGCTTCTCTCCTGGTGCAGAGGATTTGGGGCGGGGGGAGGGCAGCCGGCAAAGCTCTGCCAAGGATTCGGCTACTGCTCCTGGCCGCCAACCCACCCTCTGCCGAGTTCCTCTGGGCTGTCACGCACCCTACCACCTCCTCTAGATGCGGCGCGTCCCGCTGCACATCAGGGACAGGGAAAGGGGCCTGACAGTGACCTGCCCTGAGTGGGCAGTGTGCATGCACCCCTGGCCGGGCTCCCGGCTTTGTTCAGACTCAGACCACGCTGGACGGCAGCCCAGAAGGGAAACCCGCAGCTTCTCCAGGCTCTTGACCCAACGTCGGCCAAGCACGCTGCCCCCTCCTTCTTGATGGACACGAAGGAACAGGCACTGGGTCTGCCGGTTCCATGTGCCATGTGGCCGGGGTGACTGCTCAGGGACAGTGGCTGCACCCGCCCTTGCCATCCTGGGGTCCTGCTGGGGCTGGAGTCTGAACAGCAGGTGGTCTTCGGGGAGGCCTGGCGAGCTGGCAGGAGGGCCCGCCTGCCCATCTCCACCAGCTCCAGCCGGAGGCGGGTGAGACGACCACACCGCCGTGTCGGACGTGTGTTAGCACCTGCCCCGCGGCCACAGCAGTGGTGAGCGAGGGTTTGGCGCAGAAGAGACATAGAGACTCCGTGTGGTCTCAACCCCCCTCACCAGCTGCAGCCGGGGCACATGCGGCGGTGTCTGGAGACACGCGGGCTGGCCAGGGCCAGGTGGGGGCTGCTTGGTGGGGGGAGGAGGCAGTGGCACTCAGCACGCTGGGACGCTGAGCATGGCCCCCCAGAGGGCAGCGACACGGGGCAGAACTGTGTTCATGAGATGGGTGACCAATGCTGGGCCCGCGGGTACAGCTCCCACCGCTAGCACAGACACGTGGACTGTGCTGGGCCCCCAGTCGGGGTGTCTCAGACACGGATGAATGACGACAGTCCCCTGGAGCCACCATGTGCCAAGCTACCCCATCCCCCGACAGCAGGCCAGAGAATGACTTCGAGAGGCAGACACGGTGCAGGTCCTCCTGCAGGCTCCGAGTGGGGGCACGGGCACCCGGGTCTATCGTAGCCCCAAATGCAGCCCCTGACCGCACCCTCCCAGAAGGGCCTCAGAACAGGAATGTCAGCGCAGAGCCAGAAGCTGGGCCCGCCTCCTGCCCACTGGGACCCCTTGTAGACCGGGGTAATGGGGGTGGGAAAGCTCAAGGCCCCAGGGAGCAGCCGTCCAGGAAAGCCCAAATCCCCATGTCACTCAGACACAGCCACGGGAAGCAGCAGCTCTGTGTACATGGGGACAGGCGTGGTCCTTCCTCCCACCAGGGGAACGTGCCAGCCCTCCAGCTCCTGTGCTGGGAGGACCAGGGCTACCCACAGTGCCTGTGTCCCCTGAGACCTGGCCTCTGCGAGGGGGGGAAGGCCTGGTCAGACGCTCACCACGGCTTCTCCAGGGTGCCGGGAGCCTGTCTACGCTGCAATCTGGAGATGGGCAGTTGGGGGCAATGGCAGAGACTCCCAGAACCTCCGGGCGGCCCCACCCCCTCGCCACGCTTTCCCATAGGCAGAGCAGCCCTGGGGCACCCCTCCTGGGATGGGGACACTGTGAGAAAGCCAGCCCCAAACTGGGGAACGTCCACCGTGCTGGAAGCTTCTGCTTCTCGTCCCACTTGATCCCTCCGGGGTTCTGTGGGGCGGTCATTGATGTCATGAGATATGGACAGGGTCCCCCTAAGAACTCCTGTTAACCTGGTGGTCACTGATGTCACGAGATGTGAACAGGGTCCCCCTAAGAACTGTTAACCCGGCACGTCCGAACGTGACCTGGTTTGAAGACGGACTCAAGGTGAGGACAAGATGAGATCGCGGATGAGGAGGGCCCTGGGCCCCAGTGTCCTTGGAAGACACAGAGACACAGGAACGGGCCACAGGACAAGACCGAGATGGCTGAGTACCACAGCCACAAGGCCAGGGACTGCCAGAAGCTAGAACAGACAAGGAGGGACCCCCCTCCCCAAACAAATTTCAGAGAGAATATGGCCTTGTGTTTGGACTTTTGTTCCCCAGAACCACGAGGGGCACTGGGACACTGTCTGCACAGACCGATGGGCCTCACTCTGCCTGGGTCAGATGCCCTGGTCTCCACTCTGGGCCTCACGGGCGTGGCTGGGACAAGCTGTGGCCTTGGGTCCTGCCTCTGCCATCACTGGCCAAGTAAATGGTGTTTGGCCTCAGGCCCGCTCTGTAAGACGGGCAGTCCTGCGTGGGGCCCCGGGGCCTCGGCGCTGTCCCACCTGGCGAGTGGGCTCTGCGTGACCGGTGCCCTTAACGGGCTTGGGCAGAAAGCACCGCGATGGGTTTCCTGCTCTAGCCAGAGCCCAGCACGCTAGGGGTGGAGGCTTTCTGCAGCCGGCTCATGGGCTCCTCTCTCCCATTTCCCTGCCCCGGAGGGACGTGTCGGGCATATGCTGCTGCCCCGTCTCTGCCTGGCGTCTGGGAACGGTGCTGTGGCAAGAATCCAGGTTTGGAAGGCTGACCGGAGGTTGGTGCTTCTTCACCTGGCCAGTGTCTGTCCCTGGACCCTCTTTTAGAGCCCCGGAGGGATGGGCTCCTTGGCCTCAAGATCTGCTTCGAACCTCAAATCCCTGTTGCAAAGGGGCCTCTCCCCGCTGAGCAGGCTGCGAGAGAGACCTGCGTGCCCAGCACAGGCCCGCAGGGCTGCCACGGCCCAGGGCACGGGCAGGCGGAAGGCTGCGGCGGGAGAGCCTGACTTCCCCGACTGGGCTTTCAGGCCGGAGGATGGCACGAGCAAAGCACGTGATCGCCCGTCTGTCCCCATTCGGGACAGTGACTTAGTGCAGATGCGCGAGGGCCCAGGGGAAAGGCCTCCAGTAAAAGAGACTGAAGAACGGGGTGCCCGGGGCGCTCAGCTGGTTGAGTATCAGACTCGTGATTTCGGCTCAGATCCTGATCTCAGGGTCGTGGCATGCGGCCGGGCAACGGGCATTGCAGGTGGGAACCTGCTGGGAATTCGCCCTATGCCCCTCTCCTGAACACATTTCCTCTCTCAAACAAATTTAAAAAAATTATCAAAGAACGACCACAGGGGAAAACCACCAAGCCAGTCCTGACGGCCCCTTCACGACAAGTCTTCCCTCCATGGCCCCGTGGCCTGATGCTCCGGACACTGCCCAGGGCCTGCCCGGCCCCTCCCTGGTCCTGGGACCCAGCTGCCCCAAGCAGAGAACCGAACACCAGCCTTGCACGGTCCCCTGCTGCAGTGCCCTGTGGCCGTGGCAGGACCCCGGCCCTGGGGAAATGGGCCCTGAAGTCTCTGTTGGGGGAGGCCGGGCCCGGGAGCACAAAGAGAAGGGACAGCCCACTCGGTGCTGCTCGCCGCAAGGGCTCGCCCCTCTTGCCTCGCTGTCTCCCACACGTCCCCTGTTCGAGATGCCCCTATCGTGCTGGGACAGTGCCCGGGTGTAGGAGATAATCAAGGCTGGGCTCGGGGAGCCTCCGCCCGCTGTGCAAACCACACCCATGTCCCCCAGCATTTGGGGGCCAACATCCCAGCAGCAAGGTGAACCCGTGCGAGCTGCTGCAGGGCTCGGGCGTAGGGGGCAGGACTGCTTGGCGCATGGAGACTCTGCCTCCCATGACCTCCCTCAGCAGAGGACATCCTGCTCAGATGTGGCATGGGAGGCGGACAGTGCTCCGTGGGCCCGTTTTATCTGTTCAAGGGACGGTCGCTCTCCCACCGATGCTGCAGCCCGAGCAGAACCACAAGGTCCCTTTGTGTGTCCTCTGGGAGGGACCTGGGCAGGGGGACGTGCCTTCCGCACCCCACTCCCACCTCTGGTCTGAGAAACGCCTACTTGGCTTTGGGAATGGCCTGAGCTCGGGGCCGTGGTCTCTGTGGGGCGCCACACACAAGGACTCCACAGACCAAAAGGACAAAGGCAGGTGGAGGCAGCTGGCAAGTAGGGGCCTCGAAGTGCCCTCCGCCCACCCCGCCTGCCTGCCCGTGGGACGCCTGCCCTGCTTCGTGCGGGAGCCACTGGGTCTGAAATGCTGACCTGAGCTCCGTCTCCTGAAAATGCCGGGAGCGAATCCAGACACCTCGCATGGCGCCAGGCCCGCATGCCCGACACCGCGGGCGGCCTCCCACCCCCAGCCGCAGGGCAGCTGAGCCGCTCCCACACCAAGATCCCAGCCTGGGGCCATGCAGAGTGGCCCTTTTGTCCCCCTAGCTCTGCGCCTTCGTCCAGCAGCCCCCACCCCGCCCTCAGTCCCGGTCTGGGCTGGCGCCCCATCTTCCTGTCCGTCATTCTCCTGTTTCTGTGCTGTCTGGTGTCCCCACCCCAGAGCTGAGCCCTGGCCAGCAGGGCCAAGTCCTTGTCAGGGCTCCGCACTGAGTCACACTTGGGGCCTCAGATTTCCAGTGAAGGACAGCGGGAAGAACAAGGGCAGAGAGCTCACGGGTCTCGAGGGAATGAGACCCGCTGAGGCCTGGGGGCTGACCCCCTCTGCAGCTCTCGGGCCCCCTGGGTGCTCGGTGGGCTGGGGCAGAACACTGGCACTCAGAGCCCAGGGGAGCAGGGCACATGGGGTCTGTGCTGTGACACTACCCAGCCGGGGACAGTCAAGCAGTCGAGCCGAGCCCCTGCCCCAAGGATCCGGGCCCTCCCGCCAGCCATCAGCACAGGGACCCAGGGTGACGGGCAGGATGCCCGAGGGAAGAAGAGTCAGACCATGGACTCCGTTGGAGGAGGAGGAGGCCCACTTTACAACCATGTGTACCCCAGAAGGGAAGGCGTTCATCTGGGAACACACAGAGCTCTTGGAGAAAACCGGGAGGCAGGATTCTGCGGACGCCGCACTGTATCCCAAGTTCAGAAAGGAACTGCTTAAGGGGCCGGGGCGGGGGAGGATGTTTTCAACGGCATCAAAATCATGAACACATTAGGTATTCCAGCCGAACAAAAGCTTTTTGCTTTTTGGACTGAAATGTGTTTTTACAAAAGTCAGGTGACCCCCTCCACATTCCTCATCTGTCTGTGGCTAATCAGACCGGCCAAGCGAATCCCTTCCCGAGCAGATCTATCGAATGTCTCCGGGCCGCAGAGTCTGGCCCGCGGGGTCCCGCCCGGCCTGACGGTCTCACGATGCAGCAGAGGGAAGCACCGGCCAGGTCCTCAGAACTCAAGGAATAAGGAAGAAAATAAGGTCCTATCTGCAAGGAGATAATGGACCTTGGAGTTCTGGGGTGCAGTGGGAGCCTCGGAGCAGCAGCGGCCCCGACTGGGGGCTGATCCCACCCCCCAGTGCTGCCTGGTCGGTGCACCTGAGGCCGGGAGGGTACTATGGATCTCCTGGGTGATCCGAGACGGGCTCCCGGGAGGAGATCCAGCCCCCGAAGCAATGACCCACCTGCCCCAGAAAGGGGTCTGGGAATCAGGTGGTGATCATAGCTCGTGGGTGCTGGGTTCTCGTGAGGGGCAGGGGCCACGTGAGAAGACTTCACACACGGGCCATGTCCGCTAAAGATGGTCTGCCTCAAGTACCTGACTCTCACTGCCATGTTACTAGGCCAACGCAGACCAGCACGTGGGCTTCTCTCTGGCCCCAGAGACGGCCCACGGGCACCCAATTCTCCCGAATCATGAACGTCCCCCCTGCACGGGCCATGGTCTGTGGACGCTGGGTCCCTGTAAAGCGGGGTGCCCTGAGTGGCCGCCACAGGGAAGGGAGCAGGGGCACCGAGAACGGCAAGAAGGGGTTTCTGGGTATCACAGGCAGAAGCCTGGAGAACACGGCAGACACGGGGCCGTTCCGGGGCTTCTACCCACTCGACTCATAGCTAACCTGCACGTGCGGAGTGGGGGCTGGGGTGAAGAGGCCCACAGAGGCCTGAGAAGCCTGCGCATGAGGGGCAAGCAGCCCTGGGCTGGCACGCGATCACGGACGGCACAGAGCCGGCCCTAGTCCCCGCTCTCCCACTGACCCTGAGACTTGGTGAAGCAGGCAACCAGCACCCCGTTAAGGCCGAGGCATGGGTGCTGCCTTCCCGCACCCCGGGGCTCGGAGAGTGCTCGGACGTGGAGCAAGGACACCACAGAGGCTGTGGGGCACCGGCCAGGCCCCATGTGTCCTCTGCGGGGACGTGGCTGTGCGTCCCCGCGCTGACCCTCTCTGAAGGACCACCCCCGCCGGGGAAGCTGCGCACTTCCCTCCCCAGCACGGAGAGGACACGCTGCCACCAAGCACCATGGCGTGGGTGACCTAAGGGTCAGACAGTGGTGGCCCACGGCGGAGGGGTCAGCAGGCGAGAGGCTGGTGCTGGGGGAGGTCCTGCATCCTCCCTGGCAGACAGCCACGCCCCATCGAACATGCACGTGGGATGCGGGCCCCTGTGTGTGATTGTCTTGGTAACAGTGTTCCATCCCTCCTCACTCTCCGTGTGCCAGGCGCAGCCCTAAGGTCCCTCTGCAAATGGCCATGTCCCCATCCTATGCCTGCCCTCGCAGGTGGGTAGGAGAGTGGGGTTCAGAGGGGCCAGGGTGGGTCTGTTTCTCCCCATCACTCAGGATTTAACTCACTGTTCAGTCTCCGTAAGGATGACAGGGCCTGTCGCCGGACAGCGTGAGCGGCTCAAGTGAAACCGTGCATGCCAGAGTGCTGAACCTTCCGGGCAGGGGCACTTGGGGACGCGGACCCCGGGCTTGCACTCACCCTTCCCGATCTGGATGAAGCCGAGCAGAATGATCAAGGCCAGCGCCAGGAGCTTGGCTGCGGCGAAGGCATCCTGGACCCGGGTGGCGGCCTTCACGCTGTAGCAGTTCACGGCCGTGAGGAGCACTGTGGACAGAGGGCAGCAGTGAGTGACACGGGACAGGGCCTCAGGGGACACCAGCACCCCCAGGGAGGGGAGCCCAGCGCCTCCGGCAGTTCCCAGCTTCTAGGCCTGGTTCTGCTATGGGCTCTCCAGGCTCAAGGCCAGAGGCTGAGAACAGTACTTCTTGACTCTCAAAACAGCTACAATCCCACTCACCCTCGGGCTCTCACAAAGAATTTATTTATTTGAGAGAGAGAAAGAGAGAGCGTGCGCGAGCAGGAGCAGGGGGAGCAGCAGCAGGAGAGAGCTCCCCACTGCCCGACGCGGGACTCGATCCTGGGACCATGACTTGAGCCCAAGGCAGACGCTTTACCGACTGAGCCCTCCAGGAACCCCTGTGGCATAAAGAACTTTTAATGAATGCATCTCAACCCCTGCCAGCCTCTGCCCACAGCCCCGCCACGCCCCACCCCTGCCGTGCCTGTGGCACACCTAGGGCCCTATCTTCAGAGCGCGGGTTACAGATACAAACACACCTTTCTACGGGATCCTCTCACCATTTCAGCCCAACTTAGGTGCCTACACATCCCACCTCACTTACCCAAGGTGGGAAACCCTTTCTGCAGAAGGAACCTTCTGGAATCCCACAGAGGAAACAGGTAAGTGAGGTACTGTTAGCATGAATCCATATGACAAGCCACGTGCTAGGACCACGGGGGGCCATTCTGACACATGAAATGGGGACTGAAGGCGAGGCCAGGCCCAAGGAGGGGGGTCAGCAAGAGGCAATACATGGGTGGACCCAGCTGGGGATTTTACCCGCATGTGCTGAAAACTGGAAATCACACCCCTCACAGTGGGTCGCCTGACCGGGACGGGAGGGGAGGTGGGACTGGCGTCAGGGGGCACAGGTGGGCGGCTAAGCCCGGCTCTACCGACACGCCCAGATGTGCACAAGCGGACCCTGCCTGGCTCCCGGGAGACCCCGGCCCTGACCCGAAGCGGAGGCATCCGTGTGGTGAGACAGCGGGTGTGCGGGAGACGCAGGAAGGGCGCAGGGAGCTCGGGAGCTGGTCGTAATCACGGCCACTTCCGATGGAGCCAAACTGCGTTAAGACAAAGGCAACAAATCCCCAACACTCAGGCCTTGCGGCGCATTAGTGCTGGCTCGCACGCTCGGCCGCTCTGCTGCGGGAGGGAGGACGCCCGGGGTGCGTGGGGTGGAGGGGTGAGCTCGCCAGGCTGCGTCCTCTCGAAGCCGCTCGAGGTCACCTGCCCGGGAGCATTCACACCAGGAAACCTGCAAGGGCGCGGAGCGGGGCCCTACTTTCCTGGAGGCTGGTCCTCTGACTTTAACCCACAGGGCCTGGACCTCGGAAGGGCCCCTCCACGAGCCCCCCACACCCACTGCTTCTCCAAGGGCTGCAGTTAAGGTAAGAAGCGCCGGAAAGGTTAGCACATCTTTTCTCTTTCCGACACAGAACCAGCCCGGGACTGGCGGACCCCAGGGGCGTGTCTTCCCCCAAACTGAGTCAGTGAAATTTTACAGTTAGAGCAGTTATAAGGCCCAAAGAGATAAATCCGCTCTAACGACTGGGTAAGACCCAACAGCTCAGGTAGAAGAAAAACAGGAACTGTCCCAGGGTGCTTCACCCTGCCACCTGCTTTTCGCTCCAGGAAATTAACTGACGCCTTAATAGCACCCCTCCCCCCAGCCACGTTCCTCACTGCTCTGGGCTCTGGCTGATGCAACGGCGACCCCGGCGACCGAGACTGTGCTTCTCACTGCAAGTTCAGCGAAGTCCGGCACTGGTAGCTGCCGTTCCAGGGCTGAAATACTCAGGAGTTCCCTGAGCTGGGTAGGGCAGCAAAGAGCAGTGGTGTTTGGGCCTGGCGTGGATCCTGGAGGAGCCCCCTGGGTTCCCAGGCTGTGGTCTGCACCCGCCCCTTCCAGGCCCTGTAGTAAAAGGAGCTGCCGCAGGGAGGTGGGGCTCCAGACTCAGTGTCCACACCACAGGGGTGAAGGAGGAGCTGAGCCTGGCCAGGAAAGGCTCAAATGTGCATGGGGCAGACAGCCCAGGGGACCTTCCGTGTGGCCCCGGGGAGTGTTCCGTCCAGGCCCTCAGAACCAACAGGGAGATGGCTGTCCTGTATCAGCCACGTCAGCATTGCCATTCTTCACATAGAAGAGGAAACGGGGGCTCAGAGGGGCCTCCTGCCCCAACATGGTAGGGGCAGACCCAGAGACCCAGGTCTCTGCGGTCTATCTGGCAGCCCCACGGTAATCACAGTGGAGGGCAGGGGGAGAAGCAGCGGGACTCCCGTGTCCTAGGCTTCCAGGGGAGCGCTCAGTCCTGTGCTCATTGATTCATCTGGCCACATGGCTAGGAATCGGGATGGAAGGGCCTGGGAGGGCAAGCCCAGGCTGGGGTCGTTCCTTCCTGCCACCGGATGCCGGGAGCCTCAGCACAGCGAGAGAGCGGGGCCGGGGTCTTCTGAGACAGCGTCACATTTCCTTATGGGGTGAGTGTGCCAGTATTGGCACAGAGGCCCCTGGGCCCCCTTGCCAGGCACAGGTGGCAGCACTCTGCGCAGATGCAAATGCACTTCCGCAGGAGGTGGCCCAGGGCCCCATTGCATCACTCCCCCATTCATGCCCCAGGGAGACAGGGCAGGGGGGCGAGGTATGGCCCAGCAGCGCGGGGGAGGGAGGCGGTGCTCCCAGAAGGCTGGACACCCTGCCCCATGAGGCTTCTGGCAGGCTGGTCTCCTGCCAGCGGCACGTGGGCACAGCTCTGGACAGCCCTGCATGCCGCCCCTGCTCTTCTGGGGTCTTCCCACCCTTTTCCCCATTTCATAGGGGACAATTCCGGCTCAAGGTCAGTCCTACCACAGTGCCCACTACTGCTGTGCTGTCTCAGCGGTCACGGCGGCAGGACAGAGGCCCAGGGTCCCTCCCCTTGCCACTGCCCCTCCATCAGGAATGCGCGGTGCACACCCTGCCCGTGCCCACACCTGACCCTTCCCCAGCCGGCCCTGGCGGGCGCGGAGACCACACACAGCTCTAGGTCACATTCAAAGCACCCAGGTCACCGACAGGCAAGGCAAGGCGGGCTGCAGGCGGGAGGGGAAGGGACCTGCTCACAGAACAAAGTTACCTTGTAACAGCCATTTCTTTTATAAAAAGAAGAACTGAATATTCGATGAAACTTTAACGTTCCCTGACTTTTGCTGACAAATAAAGGAATGCTTTAGTATTCTCCATGGGTTCCTCTCTTAAAAAATGTTTCAAAATGAAATACACTCTTATGTAAACACAAGCATCCCGCAGGGACCCACGCCGCTGGCTGTGCATCTCAGCTGCCCTGCCTGAGGACCGGACGCCTGAAGAAGGGGGGGCTGCTGTCGGGGTCTGGTGGGGACGCTGGGACCCTGGGTGTAAGGAGAGGACGTGCCAAGGGTCAGCGGTGTGGCCACTGTCCTCACGGACTTGCAGCCCTCCAGGGCCTGTGTCCCACAAGTGGGCAGCAGGAAGGCAGCCAGAGGGCACGGCCCCAGCACCCCAGAGGTGCCGTTGGGAAGGCTCCCCACACGGGCACCCCTAGATAAGCGGGGCTGTGCTCGCACGTGCTGAGAGCCGGGCCTGGGGAGATAAGGCAGCTCTGGGCTGCTGAGGACGGCAGGGAGCAGGCTGGGCCTGGCAGCCGGTCCCGCAAACTGCACTGGGCCCTTGTCCTTCACGTGTGTGTCTGTCCCATCCTCGTCCTGCTGCGACACAGGCCACCTCGCTGGCCAGCAGGAGCACCAGCTCAACCTCAACAAAGGAGCCAGGGTCTTGGGGGGCTCCTCCTGCACCTCAACGGTGGGTAGCGTTGTCCAGGGAGGGAAGGACGACCCCACAGCCGCACGGAGTAGACGACGTCCGTTGAGGTTCCTGCCTGCAGACCCGGGGCTGCACATCCCCAGAGGGCCACTTGGGCCCTGGGCTCTGGCCCCCCCAGCCTGTTCTTCCCAAGGTCCCCACAGGGAGCACTTTGGGACGCTCCCCGACCCCGAGTGTGGGGTGTCCTGCCACTGGTGGTGCTAGATGTGACCCGGGACACCCTGCATGCTCCCTGTTTCCCCGTCCCAGGTGGGGCCTCCAAGCTGCTGACGTCACAAAGGCACGGGGAAGGGGGCACAGAAGAAGGTGCCCTGAGTGGGGGTGGGGACACACATACTCTCCACCAGCACACAGGTCACCAGCCTCCCCTTGGCCTCTGCCTCTGGGAAGGCCATTACCCGGCAGGACTCAGAGGCTCCCTCCCCCAGCCCGGCCCCACTTCCCACCTGACCTCTCACCCCTGGATGCCGCCCCAGGGACCCCAATCACCCGCCAGAGCCCCGACTCCTGGACAGCAGCTCCTGTTAAATGTACTCATGGGGCTGTTTCACCCACCGGGGGGAGGCTGAAATGCAAGGGGAGCCTGTTTTCATTTAAAAACACCAAAACCAAACAAAAATTTTCAAGATAAAAATAAAAGAAGTAAAAAAAAAAATGCTCACCAAAACGAAACACAAAGAAGCCACAGCAGCTGAGGAGTGCAGCGGGCCCGGTGCCCTGGGCTGTGCTTCCTCGGGGCCGTGGGGCCTCTGGCACCGGAGTCAGCAAGGACCGCGGTGAAGGAGGGTGCTGCGGGAGCACCAGCCACGCACTGTGGGGTTCGCCGCCCTCCGAGCACCTGCCCTAACCCTCTTCCTCCACTGGCTTGAGGTCAAGCACACCAGGGGAAGGTCATGAATAAGCTGGAGTGAACCATATCCCAAGCCCCGGCCCCCGGCCCCCGCAGGGGCCCAGAGCTTCAGGGGCGCTCAGTGAGGGTGGGGGTCGTTTACCAGCACCTGGCCCCTGCCCCTCACAGGTGCACGTGTCCTCCGGGCGAGCCCCCTTCGCAACAGGAAACCTGGCGGCCACAATCACCTCCTCCTTCAGGTCCCGCCTTGACACTGTGGCCCTCCCCAGGGCAGAGAACATCTCCTGACCCCCTCGGCCTCTGAGGGCCTCACGGGATAGTGGGGGAGGGGGGGCACCCTAGAGCTTCCGACTGGCCGGCCTGAGAGTCCGCATGCCTAACTCTGCCCTGGGACGCCAGGGCTGCGGGCCCAGAGATCCCCACAAAGATCCCACTTGCAGAACCAGAGGGCGATTTCGAGAAAAGGAATGCGCGTGACCCCAAACCACCTGACAGGCCTACCTCAGCTCTGGAACGTGCTAGAACACGGAGCCAGTTGAGCTTGAGAGCCCTGCTCCAGACCCACCCAGGGCAGGGAGCTGTTCCCACAGGGCCCCAGGCTCCCTCCGCCAAGAGGCCGCTTGCTGCGGGGGGGGGGGGGGGGGGGGGGGGGGGGGGGGGGGGGAGTTAGCGCGGTCCCCCCACAGAGGTGGGGACACCGGCTCTCAAGCCGCCCCTCCCCCCCTTGTGTCGATTCCCTGCTTCTCCCTGGAAAGAAATCGCTGATAGGCCAGCGTCCTGTTTTCAAATTCCCCAAGACCCACCCTGGAACCGGGCGTCTCCACATTTCCTCCCATTTTTAATCTGACCAAGGAGCTCGCCGTGCCCTGGGGCGCGGGCGCTGGCGCGCATCAGGAATGGGGCGGACAAGCTCGCGCAGAGAAACACACCAGCGAGGGGCAGAGTTAGTCAGCTCGGAAAGTCTGCCAACCCCCCGAGTCCTGGGGCGAGCAGGAGACCCCCGGCAGACAGCGGTGTCTCACTTTATTGGCTTTTCTGAGGCACAATTCCTGGAGAACAGGGAGGTCCCTGGGGGCCCCAGGACAGCCAGGACAGGGTGCTGAGACGCTGTGGGACACGGGGCGGGCTGCTCAGCTGCAGGGGAGGGTGGGAAGAGCGGGCGAGCTGTCTGTGCAGCGCCCCACCAGCTGGTCACTGCCGACTGAAGATCGGCTCAGGACAGACCAGGCTGTTGTGCGGGAAACTCGGTGCTTTGGGGTCCCCCTGGAGGCCTGGAAAGCCCCAGCCATCCACGCTGCACCTCCGGTCATTCTACTGCAGAAGAAAACGGGGGGAAACGCACTGCGGTCACAGCCTGAGCCTGAGAGGACAGGGGAGCATCATAGCCTCATCAGAGAGCTGGGTGAATGGAGCTCAGAGAGGCTGGCTGACTCACTGGAAGTCACAGCCCACGGAGTGCGGAGAGGACGCGCAGGTCTCCCCAGTCCCACTCCTGTGTTCTGCAGCCCCGTCCAGGACTTCCATCCTGCTCCCCGAGCCCACACTGCGCTCTGACCTTATAGCTCTGGGGAGCCTGGGCATCAGTCCTCCCACCTGGGTGATTCTGCTCCTACCGAGGGGGGCAAATCCCCCAGGGACCCACCCCCCACATGCACACACGTGATGCCGCGTACCGAGTGCCCCCCGAAGGGTAGGGGCCGGGTGGGTCGGGAGATGCTGGCCCGGGTCTGAAGCAGGCTGTCCCTCCAGCGTCTGCCGCTCTCTGGATGGAAGGTTTCTCGTGCAGGTCCTCAAACTCCCTGTCTCGGCAGTGATGACCTCACCCATCCACTGGGACAAAATGCTCCTTAACCAGACTACGGTTGGGCCTCCCTTCCTCCCCAGACCCCTGACCCGGGTCCCCCTCAGGGCGAGCCAGCAGATGGCCTCCGGGTGTTGAGAGGGGACACCTGCTCTGCCCGGGTCCCATCCAGCTGTCCTCCCCCGCACCCATCCTAGGCCTTGGGTCCTTTCCCTTAGCTCCAGGGAGTCCAAGACAATTGCAGGAGACACCCCCTCTCCCAGGGCTGTGACACGAGGGTGCCCAGATTAGGGGCAGCTCCAGCCAGGCCCTGTCTCTACCCACTGCTGCACCTCGGAGGGCCACAGCTCCTGGGCCCCCAGCTCATCCACTGTTTCCCCTACCAGGAACAAGTACCCTGTCCTATTCGATGTCCACACAGTCCCTCTGTCACCTGTCCCTGCAGGGAGGAGACTCATACACCCTGAGGCATGACCTGCGCACCAGTGCTCTGCTCTGAGACACAGGCCCAGAGAAGCTAAGCGCCCAGCCCCAGGTCACACAGCCCAGGGGACTCACAGTAGTTGGGGGACAGGGACAGGGCCTAGTGCCCCACCCAGGCCTTCTGCAGCAGCCCAGGTAACTCAGGCAGGATATGAGCCTGTCTGTGCCCAGCGCCGAGCCCCGTGCCAGCCCTGGCAGCTCACACCGACCGGGACAAAGCACGAGGCTGGCCACAAGGTCACGGTGGGCTTCAGGCTCGGTTCCCTGCAGTGGCCTCAGAGCTGGACCGGCCACGCTGTGAGCTCAAAGACGACCTCGGACAATCCGCCGCCGCGTCTCAGCAGGGACAGCCGCCAGCCAGCAGCCAAGGTCAGGGGAACTGAGAGCAGGATCCGGTTGCGAGCACCATGCTCCAAGGGCCCAGAAGGGAGGGCGGTGCCCGTGCCTCCCATGGTGGGAGGGGTGGACGTGGCCCCCCAAAATTCTCCCGCAGGGCGGGAGGGCACCTCCCACACTGTGAGACACCCCAGGCACACGGGTGCTTGGAGGCCTGCTGGGAGGGCACGGGACAAAGCCCAGCGTTGGGGACAAGTGTGCCCTGGGCAGCGCCCGGCCAGCAATGCAGAGAGGGCCCAGGGAGGTCGCACCCCCCAGCAGCCCTTGGGTCCCAGCACCTGCTGTGGGTCACAGAAGGCAAACGGGGACTGGTGACCCAGGTGGGCACGGGAAGGGGCGCGTGCCCGAGGGCAGCTGTGGGCCTCTCCTGCCCTAGAAGCTCCTTTGCAAGACAAAGATCTGGATGGAAATGAGAAGGAAAAGATACAAGGCTCCCTGGCTAGCTGTGCATAAGGAGGGGGAGGTCAGGCACCCCGGTCAGGGGATAAGCACACCCCAAAGACTCCAGGGGGCAAACCTCAGGTCCCCACGTCTCCTCACCCTGGCTGACGGGATGCCTGGACCTGGCGACCAACACCACCCCAGGGCCCTGCCATCCGCCACTTCCGTCCAAGATGCGGCCATGTGTCCCCACACACCATGACATAAGGCGGTTCAGCACGCACGGTGGGCTCTCAGCCCACCGCTGTCTCAGTTTCCCTGGCCATACAAGAAGGATGGCCACACTCGTTTCAAAGGCTGGGGCAGGAACATGTGACGAGAGGCAGCCAGGAGATGCCAGATCCATTTCTGCCACCCTTAGGAAGGCAGGGGTGTGAGAACCCCGTGATTATGCACACTTTGGAGTTAATACGCCTGGAACACATTTCTGGGCAGAGTCTGCACATTCCATCGGATTATCAAAGGGGTCCGTGACCCAGAGAGAAAGGGTTAGAAATGCCCACCCAGCATCTCGCGCTTCCTCGAGGTCACGTGCTCTTGTGAAGGACCCCACAGGGCTGAGCTCCAGTCCTGTGACCCGGCATGACTGGCTCTAGTGGCCCGAGCACATTCGTGTCTGGCTGGGAAAGTGAGATTTCTGTGCTAATGGCTGCGCTGTCATCTGCACTTAGCTCACGGGTTGTGACTCTGGGGTCGCCACCAACGTGCAAACACCCAGAAGCCTCACTGGTTGGGCAGAGATGGGCCCAGCCCTGGCGGGCGCAGGCGTTCACACGCCTGAGACCAGGCCGTATAGTGGCAGACACACTGTGTGGGTACCCCGCAGCCCCCGGAGCGGGCACCGCCTGGACCTGAAGGAGGAGAGCTGGTCAACCAGAAGACTGGGGGGTAGGGCTTGGGCCCCCCTCCCACTCTGGTCATCACCCCAACTGACTTACCCTCACGTCAGCTGGCCCCAACCCACGGCCAGCCAAACCCACCCCTGATCCATGCCCCTCACCATCGGGACCCCAAATCTCCTGTCCCCAAGGCAGGAAGGGACTCCTTGTGGGCCAGGCATGTCACAGCTCAGACCCCAGCCCGAGAAGGAGACCTTGACATTCACCCACCCCTCTTCCTGCCTTCTCTCCATTCTCTCGCCCTCCTGCTCTTTGCTAGATTGGAAAACAACAAGTTCGAGGGCAGCTCAAGACACGAAAGGTGAGCAGCAGACAGAGGGTGGTGCTGGGAACAAAGGGTAGCCACGTGTGCCACGCTCGATCCGCACGCCGTGGCGGAGAGTTCCCACGTTCGCCCGGCAGAGCTGTGACCCATCCCCATCTCCCGGATGTGGAAACTCTGCTGAGGCCCAAGCCGATTTCCCGAAGCAGACCAGGTCTGTTCACACGCAGAGCTTAGGCTCTCCCTGACACCAGTTGGAAACCATCTTGGCTCACAGGTCCCCGGAGGAACACTCACCCCTGCCCCACATGGATTTGCCCAATCCAGGGGCATGGTGGGGTAGGGGACCCTTGGCAACCCCCACCTGTCTCCCACAAGAAGGCAGACGGAAGTGCCTTCCAGACTCCAGCCTGAAAGGGACCCAGAACCACCAGCATACCACGAGCTCTACAAGCACCTGGCGGGTCCAAGTCCCGGCTGTCCCAGGGGGCCCAGCCACGCCCACACCCAGCGGTGGGGCAGGGGGCAGAGGAGGGTAGGCGCCCAGCGGTCTGTAGCCACTGGCCTGAGACCTGCAGTGGGAGTAGGAGTGACCTCGACACAGCAGCCGAGGCCGCCGAATCTGAACTCCAGTCTGAGCGACTTCTGCCCGGAAGTAAAAGCCCCCATCATCTCAGGGCCAAGCAAATGCTACCACATTTTTGCTTAGGGAGAAGGTAAGCCTTCTCATGCCAGATCCTACACCGCCATCAAGACTGACAGAGCGAGGGCGCCTGGGGGGCTCAGTGGGTTAAAGCCTCTGCCTTCGGCTCGGGTCATGGTCCCAGGGTCCTGGGATTGAGCCCAGCATCCATCGGGCTCTCTGCTCGGCGGGGAGGCTGCTTCCTCCTCTCTCTCTGCCTGCTTGTGATCTCTGTCTGTCGAATAAATAAATAAAATCTTAAAAAAAAAAAAAAGATTGTTCAGGGGGGCGCTCAGCAGGGAGCCTGCTTCCCCTCTTTCCCTGCCTGCCTCTCTGCCTGCTTGTGATCTGTCAAATAAATAAATAAGATCCTAAAGAAAAGACTGACAGAGCAAGTTTCTCTCACCGTTCCGTGCACTGGGCAACACCAGAGCCACACTAGACGAGGGCCCCATGGTGGTCGTTGTGGTCAGACCTACAAGAAAAGGGCTTTATGCCCACACGTACTACCAGCAGGACCGCACCAAGGACCGAAGCCGACCTGTTTCACAGCAGCACTTTTTAGGAAGCCAACACTGTGGTGGGTTGTGTCCAGGACACTGAAAAGACCAACCAGCAAACCTGAGAACTTTGCTCGAGGGCCCACGACACAGCACCAAAGGGGCAGGCCACCGGGCCCTCCCATGGTGCACCACAGAGCCTGGGCCCGCACTGCTGCAGGGGTGGGCTAGAGGCAGAGAGCGGAGCAGAGTGCCCCCGCCTCCTCGGGGAGAACTTCTAGAACCCAGCCATTGTGGGATACTTGGAGGACACTCAGAAACTCTCTGTGGCTTTTCGCTGCCTTCTCAGAGGCCCCTACGAGGGCGGGCCTGCCTCCCTGGACACCTATAACCTTTCTCCCTGCTCCACTCAGAGCCGCCTGTACCAGGCAGCTCCAAGTTCTGCGAGCCTTGGACCAGCCTCTTTCCAGACAGTGAGGCTCTAGACTGGCGCTCATCCTGGCAGACAGGGAGTCCCTTTCTGTAACTGAAAGTCCTCTTTCCACCAGAGAGAGCCACCCACACCTACACACAGCGGACACACTCCCAAGGCGGTTCAGGGAAGAAGAGCCCCAAAGACTGATGAGGACATGGGAAACCTCAGCCCCACTCACAGCCCCCAGGGGCAGGGGTGCGGTCAACAGGACTCCTGGCCAGGCCCAGCAGTGCCACAGTGACATGGTGGGGTGGGGGCTGACCTCAGCACAGTCCCTCTGCCATCTACTTAATCCTGAAAGTTCAAGAAGGGGCTTATTTTTAAAGACTGGAGAGAGGACAGGCCCTTAGAGACGTTATCTGCTTCACCACAGACTGGGCCCACAAACACTAAATCACATAGGAACGCGATTACTGTAATCGCATCAAAAAAAGTCATTCTGCCTTTAGAGGGGCTTTCCCTTTCCAGACCAACGCGTCATCCCAAAAAACCTTCATCTCAAGCCCCACCAGAAACCACAGGTCTTCCTGTCCTCGAGCAGATGCACCTCTTAGACTTGGACAAATGTTTCTGTGTTTTTTTAAAAGCCCAGATCCACATCCTGAGCCGGCCCCCCAAAAGGCAAATAACGTTCCTTCCCCCACACGGCTGCTTTGTTCAGGGTCTCACTGGGTTTTGCCTTCTGGACTCAGCACTTTGTGAAGTGGGCCTGCCCCGCAGGACACTCGGCCCACACACTGCAGAATCCCCCCGGCGCCAGCAGCCACCGCCCATCAGAAGGCACTCCTAGTAAGCACACAGCCCCCCAGTTTCGCGGCCAGGACCCCAACCCTGAATGTAGCCTGCGGGCTCTGGACCTGTGGGCACTTAAGAACATCCAGGAAATCCTCGCATCAGTGGCAGCTCTGAAAGCAGGACGCTTCCATCCGGCTCCACAGACGCCGGCGGAGGGGAGGCAGGCAAGAAAAGCGCCAACAGCCAAGAAAGAGAAGAAAACCACATGATGTTTGGTACAAACGATTTTTTCCTGAAATCCCACAAGACAACGGTTTTTGCAGAGCACTCATGGCTCCCCGGGACGGCATCCTCCAACACACCCAGACCATGCCCGTGGTAAGGAATAGGAGCAGGGCTGGTGTTCCTCACGACTGCCGACCCCCGAGGCCCACCCTGCACCCCCATCCCACACAAAGTGAACGCGCAGCCCGGACCCCGCTGCCTACACGAAAGTTGGCTTGGGACCGGCCAGCCCCTGCCGCCTCCGGGCGGGCGGGTTTCCGGAGCAGGAATGAATGAGTTTCTCGCTCCAACTGCAGCGTCTGCTGGGCGGTGGGCCCCGGGGAGCGCGGACGCTCGCACGAGGCAGGGAAGTGTGTCGTGAAGGGACGAGGCGAGGAAGTGGGACACGCCCCCCCACCCCCGGGGCTGGGGCAGGCGCCCCGCTGACTCACCGCCCAGCCCCCCCAGGAGGCGTCCACGGCCGAACGGGACCCACGTGGCTGCGCGGGCCCTGCCGCCCCCCGCCCCCGCGGGCCGTACTCACGCACGCAGAGGCAGGCCACGAGCTTGGCGGCCTCCTCGGGCACCGGGCAGGTGGGGAAGAGCGGCTTGAGCAGGTAGGTGGCGAAGACGAGCGCCACGATGTACTGCGAGGACGGCCGGATGATGAGCAGCTCGATCCAGAGCTTGAGGAAGGCGGGCAGCGAGCCGTACACCTCGAGCATGTAGGCGTAGTCGCCCCCCGACTTGGTGATGGTGGTCCCCAGCTCCGCGTAGCAGAGCGCGCCCACGATGGAGAAGACCCCGCACACGGCCCACACCACCAGCGCCAGCCCCGGCGAGCCCGCCTCCTTGAGCACGCCGGTGGGCGTCACGAAGATGCCCGAGCCGATGATGGTGCCCACGATGATGGCCACGCCGTTGAAGAGCGTGATGCTCCGCTGCAGGGTCACGCCCTCCGCGCCCTCCGCGCCCTCCGCGCCCTCCGCGCGCCGCGTCGCCAGCATCCGCTCCCGCGCCTGCCGCTCCTCCTCCTCGGCCGCCGCGGGGGCCGCGGACGCGCGCCGCTTCGGGCCGGCGCCTGCCATGCCGCCGAGCCTCCGGCCGGGCCGACCACGAGGCGCGCGCCGCCGCCCAGCGAGGACCCGCTCCTAGCGCGGCTGCCGGCCGCTGCGTCAGGGCGCAGGCCCGCCGGCGCTTTTATATGCCGGCGCAGGCCCCCGCCCCGCCGGCGCAGGCCCCGCCCTCCCGCCGGCGCAGGCCCCGCCCCGCGCCCGCCGCCGAGGCCTGGCGCTTAGAGGGCGTAAGCCCCGCCCACGCGGCGCCGGCGCGCACCTGCTCGTGTGGCGGCCGGGCTCCGCGACCCGGGCTGGGAGCCGGGGTGCCTGCGGCTCAGACAGGGCCCGCTGTGCGGGGGCGCTCAGGCCCGGTGGGGCGCGCGGGGCCCCAGGTGATGTCTCCACTCCGACCCCGTCTGCTCCTCCTGCGGGCCGGGGCGGTATGAGGACGTTCAGAACCGCCCCTCCCGGGGAAGCTGGGGGTCCAGGAAGCCGCTGGGGTACTGAGTCACTGGCCGAGTTCCTTTCTGGGCCAAATGCCATTTTCTCCTAAGGGGACTCTCCCTGCCAAAGAGCAGAGTTCGGGGGCACAGCTCTGGAAGTAGGGAGCTAGAGATCTGCGTAAGCTCATGTAGACTGACTCCTGGAAGGACCCCCTGGGGACCCTGCCCCCGAATCCAGCAGGCTGTAGTGTGCAGGCCCTTTGATCTTTAGTTTACAAAGATGAAAATGGGTGCAAGCTCTCCCAGTCACCAGTCACCCTGGGGCCTGGAAGTGGGAAAGGATCCAGAACTCTTGCTGATTACGCTGACACGGGCACAGGGAAAGAGCAGAGAGTCCCATCCTGGGGGACAAGGCGCATCACTCTGGGCCTTCCACACCGGGCCCCCCAGCGGACCCCCCAGCCGCAGCTGAATGTCAACAGTGTTGGAACCAAATGGAATCCTGGCAGCCGAAGGGTCACAGCACAACTGCTAACGGGCAAGATGTTGTCTAATGTGGCCGAGGGGAAACAAAAAACGATCTCGCCCTCTTGCCCTTCCAGCTGTCCTTCCAGAGTGGGAGGGCCCGGCTGCCAATGGCCCAGCAGACTTCCCCTGCCCATGGGAGCCCCCCGGACGCTGAGCTGAGGCCTCTCATGCACATTCTGACTAGAAACGTCTTGTAGCTGAGAAACAGGCTGGGCCGGGTTATGTAACTTGTCTGACCGGTGAGTGGGCTGGGACTGTCCTGCTGAGGACCCCGAGCCCCTCTGCCACCCTTCGTCCTGTGGGTCATTCGCCTCTAGACGGGCGTTAACCTTCTGTTCCAGTCACCCATGGTGGCAAAGGCAACCATCTCGGAATGGATGACAGTTTCTCAAGGAAGGCGAGCACGTGGCAGCGCTGGAAGGCAAGGCCCCAAGCCCCTCACCTGTGCTCACACGGCAGACACCTGCAAGGGTGTGTCCTCGGGGTTGGGCACTGCCCTGAACTCCGGGCACCTGACCTGGAGGGAGTCCTCCAACAAAAGAGAGCCGGTCGATAATTGCACGTGGAGCTGTAAAACGGAAGCTGTGATAAGCCGACGGGCGCTGCCGGGACCTGGAATACTGGTCGGGAGGAAACAGACGGGTCTAGTGCAGCTTTCCCGGGGTTAGAATTAATGGGGGAGGCACAGGGGGCTTGGGTGCAGGGCTCCGGAAAAGATGCGGGAGACCTTCATGAGCTGCGTTCCAGCACCCCGGGACCCCAGGGGTCCACTGCTACGATTGGTTTCCGTATGATAATGTCCTTGATTTCTTCCTGCCAATCTGTTCCGGACAAGTTTGTGTCTCAGAGCTCGCCGCGGCTTGTTGAAGGGTCTGAAAACCTCTGACCCCCGAAATCAGACTCTGAAATCTTAGCCACGAGTGCCATCTACTGGCAGTGTCCTTTTCTCCCACGGATTACCCAACAGCGGTCTTTTCAGGGCCAACCGGCGCTAGTTGCTCACTTATTAAAAGCTGTGCCCTTTCTTCTCACGAGCGCTGGAGGGGAGGATCTCTTGAATGTATTTCTACAGAGGAAAGTTCTCGGGAGTTTCCGCCAGAGGCCTTCAAGCCTTATGCCCTCTCCCTGGTCATCCCGCCTCTGGGAATTTCTCTTCGGAAGTCAGGACTGAGCTGTGTTCGGCTGCGTGGCCGTTTATTATGGCTTTGGAACCTAGTGGCCAATACTGGAAAGGAACCAAGCAGCTGACAGACTTGCTTTGGTAAATGCGGCCGTGTCCGCCGGTGCACACTGTGGAAACCCTCCGACATCAGGGTGTGAAAGAATCTTTTCCTGGCACGATCTAGCCTTGATTTATGGAAGATGAGGATGGGATGTAGCATTCCAAAGCCGCATGGGGCGGACTCCTGACGTACTCTGGCTGAGCTGGGTCTCTCCTTCTATTTTTCCGAGATCTGGGAGACCGGCCACTTTGGAGGAAGAGCTGTTGCTCTTTCTCAGGTGGGAGGTGTAACCAGGCCTCAAGGCCAGTGCCTCTTCTGGGGAGGAACATTTCCCAGGGCCTCTAGGAACAGGGAGGACTGGCTTCCAAGAAGAAGAACCGCCCCGGAGGAAAGCGGACACTGAGCTTCCGGGACAGCAGAGCCACACCTGTTGTGAATCTTGGAAATTACGACCCCCTTTTAGGGGGCAGCCTCTCTCTCTCCTGCTTGGAATCCCAGAGGCCCTGGGGCCAACATGGGGAGAAGAGAGCCTATCGAAAGCCCCCTCCCCCAGCTGCTTGGAGATGGGCTGGACGTTGGGCTAGTGTCGTAGCCACTCAGCACACTCCCCTGCCTTCTTTCTGAGCACCGTCCTGTCATCTCCAGAGTGGCCCTGAGGTTCAGGTTCCTGGTGGCAAGATGTGGGGTGCAGGAAATGGGAAGTAGGGAGGGGTGGGGGAAGGGGCAAAAGGAGCCAGAAGACAAAAACTGGGAGGTGTCGGTGCTGGTGATGGTGTGGTCAGCGGGGGACCCGAGTTCACAAGACCAGTAACTATGTGAGGTGATGGGTAGACTCGCCATGGGGTCGCCTGCAGCATATACAAATGTCAAATCATTAGGGGGGCACCTATCTCCATAAACTTGGGGGGACACAAAGGGGAGATTTCATGGCAGCGGCATCATCCTCGGGCTTCCACACAGGCCCCTGAGCTCACTGCCGAGTCCCCCATCCGCGGGACCACCAGCTCAAGGAATGGGGCAAATCCAGCCCCTCTCTGGGCCTGGGTTTCCCCAGCTCTAAGTGGGGATCATGGCTCCCACTACAGACGAGCACAGTGCCGTCACGGAAGAACTCCATCAGTAGTGATCACCAGCAGTGGTGATCGTGTCTATAAATAGCAAGTTTGACGGCTTAAACCCGGACGTGGTGAGGGCAGCTATCTCCCGGTATGTGCGCGAGCGTGTGTGTTACCTACATTTCTTCTATTTCCCTGTTGTTTCTAAACTTTCCACAGTGAGCGTACACTTCTTCCACATTCTCCATCTCTCTCTCTTTTTTTGGAAAGATTTATTTATTTACTTATTTGACAGAGATCACAAGCAGGCAGAGAGGCAGGCAGAGAGCGGGGGGAAGCAGGGTCCCCGCCGAGCAGAGAGCCCAATGCGGGGCTTGATCCCAGGACCCTGAGATCATGACCTAAGCCGAAGGCAGAGGCTTAACCCACTGAGCCACCCAGGCGCCCCCGTTCTCAATCTCTTCAAAGGCCTCCCATCACGGAGCCCCAGGGTTGAAAGGAAACTCTCCGGGGCACACACATGAGCAACGTCTGAGTTCTGGCTCCCTTCCCACACCGAGCCTGGCTTGGGACTCCTCCCTGGGGAAGCTAGGAGTCTACGGGAAGTCGCCCTCCTGCTCCCCTAGCTTCGTCTCCAACTGCCCTTTGCCAACACACTGATTTTTTGGTCTTGGGGAAGAGAAGCATGGGCCCCTTGCCCAGGGAGAGTCGGATGGCCTCACAACGCTTCGATCACCAGACGTGCGTGCCGTGTCTTTCACAAATATTTCCAGCACAGGCGTCAGCCAGCATCCTTCACCTAAAGCTGCCTCCTGTCCCTGAAGGTAAAGAAAACTTGCAGACCACATACATGGGGTGATTTTCTGCCTCCCAGACAGACCCCCGGCTCCAAGAGACAAGGGGTTTATCTGTCTCCAGGGTTTAAAAGGCTTCCTTCCTACTCCGGGGGCGCTCATGGGTGCCCCCGTTTCAAGCTGCCCCGGACAACACTTGGTTCAATGCTCGTAGCCCGGCCAGTGGCCTGGCTTGGAAAGGAACCTCCAGCAGGCGTGTCCCAGCTTCCACACGGGTAAAACAAGGGCACCAGTAGGGTTTGTGGGGGGTAGAACTGAGACAAGCCATACACAGCAGGTCACGGAAAGCCAGGATGCAGCATGGCAGCCACCCACCCCCATGGGGTAACCTGCATTAGGGCAGAGCACTGGAGGGTAGGGGAGGACGTGACCCTCTGTTGGCTTGGCCCTGTGACTTTGCTTGCTACTCTGCCAAGGCCCTGGGCCTTTACAGGGCTATTAGATCCTCACTCTCCTTTAGAACTCCTTTTTCCCAGGAAAGAGCTGACCCGAAAATCCCACGATGATGTGGAAACTTGCCCCCCCTCACGTCGTCTGGCTGTCCCCGCCTGCCTCTTCTCGGTTGGACGAGAAATATCTGTATCCTTTTCACAAAGAAAGCGTTTTAAAAGCCATGATCTTGTTGGGCTCAGCTTCTGGTTTTTCCTGACACTCGAAAAGGTGGGCCCGCCCTCAGCGGTGTCTGAAATGACTGGGCCCACGTGTGCCCACAACCGCTGCCTGTGGGGTGCTTAGCCCGGCCAGACCTTTATGTTGGTCCTGCAGGAACATCGTGAGGCCCTGCTCGTGGTTGGAGAAATGAGGCCCGGCAAGTTCAGGAGGTGGCCGGGCCCAGCCCCAGAGGCAGGGCAGGCCACGCTGACAGTGTCCCTTACACGGGCCACCATGCCGCCTGCCCTCCAGTGCCTGTCAGACCAGCACGTGGATCCTTCTAGTTTGTGGACCACACCATTCCCGCTGCTCCTGGAGGCTCCCTCGTGGCCCACCCTCGGGAGGACTCCTGACGTCCCTCCACAGAAATCCTTTTAGTTTCATGCAAGTGGTCCGCAAGGCTGCCCGACTTGGTCACAGTGTTTGTGGCTCCAGGGGGGACCCGAAGCCCCAGGGAAATTTCTGAGTAACAGCATCGAAGTGTGAGAGATCCTAGGGCTACGTTTTCATTAAGCGCCTCAACGGAGTGAAAAATGGGACGTGGGCCTGTGTTTCAGGCATGGGTCTGACCACCGGCCCCTGGGCTCCGGGCTCCCACTTGGCTTGTCCCCGAGCTCAGCCCTGTGGGTGCGCTCAGGGAACGTGCCTGCTCTGGACTATGTGGGAGGCCCCCGCAGCAGGGACCGGGAGGGGAGTCCAGGCGCATGGGTCAGCGCACGGATGGGGGGAAAGGCCGGCGTGAGCACACGCGGCCGACGCTCGGAACCGAGAGGGTGTCGCGCTGCGCGATGGACGCTGGGCACGGGCACGTGGGCCCCACAGCTCCCGTCCACGGAGCGTCCGGGGAGGGCACACGTGTAGAGGCTGAAGGTACCCGCGGCCTCAGGGCAGGGTGGGCGGGGGCAGTGGCTGCTGGTCACGGGTTCCCTTCTGCGTGCGCCGCGGCCGGAATGTGCCCAATGCCCCCGGACTGTCCACTTTGAAGCACGGCTAACGGTCAGTTCCATGCTCCTTCCATTTGAGCCTCAAGTAAGGAGGAGAGGTGCCGGCCGGACTCGGGGGCCAGGGTTCCGATGTGGCCTCCGTCCCCGCGCTTAACGGAGCTCCAGGCAGGGCCTGCTGTGTGCGGGGGGGTGGGGGGAGTGGGGGGAGACTCAGTTTCTCTCAGGAGGAGCAGGTGGGTGGGAGGAGCCGGCGTGAAGCCTCCCGGGGCGGGGTTGGGGTGGGGCGGCTCCCGCAGGGGCGCTCTTGGTGGGGGGCGTCCTTGTGACTGAGTGGGGCTGTGTGTCCCATGAGGCCAGGAAGGTGGCTCTGGAGCTGCGCTTGCTGCTGGGGCCCCTCGTGCGGTCAGAGGACCCTGGGCTCCGCAGCACTGTGAGGACAAACTCTGGGCGTGGAGAGCCCCGCCTGTCGTGCTCTGTCGCAGCCCTAAACCGGCCCTGAGATACTATAGAAATGGGGACCCCTCCTCGGACCTGGCCGGTGGTGCCTGCCTGTCAAGGGCACAGGAAGAGCCAGCCTAACCTGCCCGCGTGACGCTCCCAGGGTCCCCGTCTCGCTGAGCACCCGCGGGTCCCTGTGCGCCTGGCTCCGAGGGGGGCCTGGCCTTCCCTGTGGGCACATCTGAGCTGACGGGGCCAGAGGCTCCAGCAGATGGAAGAGCACGTCCGGCAGAATCATCTTCTGGTGGAAGGAGGGACAGACGGACCGAGGCGGTGCTGCACTGGGCAGCGTCCACGTCGGGGACCTGAACACACAGATGTGAGCTTCCGGGGTCTCCTTGCTCCTCAGACCAAGCCACCTCCAGGCCATCTCACACTCAGAATTTGCCTTGCTCGTGGAGTGTAGCAGGGAAGGAGGGAGCTCCTAGCGGTCAGCCTGCCTCCGGCGGCCAGCTCAGGCCCACAGGAAGGAAGTGGCAGGGAGACCGTCCTGTTCCCATTGCTACTCCCATCCCAAGTGGACACAGACAGTGGCCGGAAGGTCCCGGCTGCTTCTGCTGCCCACACTCGGGAAGCTAGGAGGACCAGGCAGCCTCACGATCACTCTGCCTTCTGGGGCCCAACACCCTCCCAGCTCCCCGAGACCTGCTGGGGTCTGGGCCCAGATGTCTCTCCCCATGCAGGACTGTGGCACACAGGTGCACCTGTGTCACTGCACTCAGCTCTCTTGAGGTTCTAGAAGTGAGTGGGGTGTGGAAAGAGGAAAAGGCCAATCGAAAGTGTAGCTCACACACCTCGAGGCCACGTAGGAACAGTCGGAGCTGCAAGGAGTAGAGGGTCTCCCCACCTTCTCCCCTGACCTCTGCCCCTGACCTCCAAGCCAGCGGAGCAGACCCCATCCTCTGAGCCACGAGTCAGCGCCCTGACCTTATCCTTGACCCCCCACGTTCTCTGGCTCGTACAGCCAGGGGGGCAGAAACCACATGTAGATGTCTCCAGCATCCAATGCTTCCGGCCAGCGCTGCCGGCGTGCTTCGCCACTGGGCCCGCGTCTGGAACAGGAGTGACACGGAGCCCTGGTCACCTCTAGCATTATTCCACACTTGCTTATCACATGCCCTGTCTCCACACCGCCTTCCTGCCATGCACGCCCCTCCCGGGGCTGGGCCCCATGGGCTCTGCTGTCCTGTTCACGGACATATGCCCACTGTCTTGCGTGCTAACTGGTATGCGCCGGCCGGAGGTGTTTGAGAAATGGTTGTGGGACGTTAATTGCAGGGAAGCTGTGTGTTTCATTATGGAATTGCGGATGGATGTAGAGCCCGAGGTCTGCGCATGCTGTTTGATGTCTGTACCTTTGATTTGTGTTTATGTGTTCAGGGACCCGGAACACCTGTAGGGCGACCCCCTCTGAATTTCCAGAATTTAGTAAAAGGATCAGAAGATTTCACTTGAAAATAGTTTCCCTATTTCAATGCTACTATGAAAAAAAAATTTCCCAAACTGACACAGGAAATTCTGAGAGAGTATAATCTTGCCATTGAAAAAATACACAGCCTTAATCTTCAGTGCAACAGTTGGTGAATGTATCTAAAGTATGGCGGAAACAGGAGAGCTTTTTTCCTGTTGACATCCATGCTAATGTTTTCATGGACTTGGGGCCAGGCATCTCCCTGCTTGGTGGCAGATGGAGAGCAGAGCCTGCGTGTTGGTCGCTGCATGGGCGAGCTGACTCTCACACTGAACGTGCTCCCACCTGGCCCTGGGTTGTTGGCAGAACTTGTCTTGCAGCCTCCAGCTTGGGACTAAGCAGGGCCCGGCCTGAGGTGCGCACCTCGCAAGCAGCTCTCTTAACTCTGCAGAGTCTGGAGAGACCCACGCTCTCGGCAGTCCCGCTTCTCAGAGCTGCTCACTCAGGGTCCTCCGCTCTTCCTCTGTGTTCTGGGCACAGTGGCTGCTGGGCAGAGGCCATACACACCAAGCCAGGTACAGGACTCAAAGCAGAAAGGTAGATTTGGGGACATGAGACTTCAGTTCCACACTTCAGAAAAATCCGGGAGGATATTGTTCCCCACCCTACACAACGCTTTCTATGGTGAGGGCCGAACACCGAGGCTACTTCATGCTTTCCGTGCTGTTCCATGATGCTCCTAGCTGCTCCTTTGTGCTCCATGCTGGTTATGCTGTTCCATGTCTGCTCCAGGCTGTTCCATGCCTGTGCCATGTCTGGTCCATGCTGTTCCATGTCTGTTCCATGCTCTTCATGCTGTTCCATGTCTGCTCTGTGCTGTTCCATGTCTGTTCCATGCTGTTCATGCTGCTCCATGTCTGTTCCATGCTGTTCATGCTGTTCCATGTCTGCTCCATGCTGTTCCATGTCTGTTCCATGTCTGCTCCATGCTGTTCATGCTGCTCCATGTCTGTTCCATGCTGTTCATGCTGTTCCATGTCTGCTCCATGCTGTTCCATGTCTGTTCCATGTCTGCTCCATGCTGTTCATGCTACTCCATGTCTGTTCCATGCTGTTCATGCTGTTCCATGTCTGCTCCAAGTCTATTCCATGCTGCTCCTAGCTGCTCCACGGTGCTCCGTACTGGTTTTGCTGTTCCATGTCTTCTCCCGTACTGTTCCATGCTGCCTCGCGCTCTCCCTCTCTTGCTGTCACACGCATCAGTAGGACACGCAGTAGCACAGAGGAGAGGGTCAGTTCTCTGGAGAGGAGCCCAGGAAAGAATCACTGCAGAGGAGGCACTTGGCCCAAGCCTTGCACGATAGAAGTTTATGAGCAGAGCCAGGAGGGGAAGGGCATTCCCAGGAGAGGGAACAGCACGACCCAAGGCCTTGAGGCAAGAGCACGGACAGCTGACTTGGAGACGGCAGGCAGCACCTGCACATTACGGATGGGTGCTCCTCACTCAGTTTCCCCAGATGAGCGTTTTCTCTGGGCTGCAAGTCAGCAAGTAGATGGGGACTCCGGCGTCACAGGGAAGCTGTGGGCCAGGGACAGGATGAGTGCGCTGTCCAAGCGCAGGGCTGGAGGGTTGCAGGGAGGAGGACGAAGAGGAGGACTCACTCAAACAGCTGTGGGGCGGCAGTGCCGGCTCAGCACTCCCAGCAGGGAGCTTGGGGTACAGGTGTGTTAGGAGAGTGGACCAGGCGAGAGCCGGGAGAGCTGGAAAGAAGGGGTGGCATCGAGAGGCTACCGGCGCGATTCTGGCCAGAGGTGCGGCAGCTGGGGCCGCGGCACGGACCACGGAGCACAGCGAGTGGAACTACAACCCATGACGGGCTAGGGCTGCCACCAACAGGATCCACGGTTGTCTGGGAAGTGGGGAGCAAGGGGCAGGAGCTCTGAGGGGCTCCCCAAGGCTGGCCTTAGCCCTGGGGGTGGAGGTGCTGTTTACTGAGATGGAGCCAGTGGGCGCCTCTCAGCAGGAGGCCAAGCGCCCAGGACGGGAACCCCAGGACGGGTGCCGGCGAAGGCTCGGGGGGCCTTGTATTCCAGGTGTTTCTCCGGAGAGGGGGAGGGCAGAAGGCAGCGGGTCGGAGAGCCGGACGTCCAGGCCGGGGAGATGCGGGGTGAAAGGGGTCCAGACTCCCAGCTGGTGCAGACTTGGGGGGAGAGTGCAAGGGGGAGGTGGGCAGGGGCCATTCGAGTTAGAACTCACAGTGGGTTCTGTCCTCAGGGGCAGCGTGGGGCTCCCACCAGGAGCGAGCATCTCGGGTCTCGGGTCAGGACGGGGAGGGGAGGGAGCGAGGGATGGCAGTTTGCCAGGAACCGGCACTTCTTGCCCATTTGTATTTTACAACATGAGAAAGTAACATAAAAGCACAGGGAGGGGCCTTTGAGCTTTCAAGTCTGGGCCAGAGTTTCCACAATACGGACCTTGGCCACAATCGTGCCGCCCTGAGAGCTGGTCCCGCAAACTGCGGACCTTGACCTCTGCGTCTGGCCGCCACTCGGAGCAGGGAGTGGGAGCGTCTGTGTTTGTTTTTTGTACCGTTGCTTTGAGGGCTGAGAGCCACGTCTTTCCTCTCAGGGTGTTTGTGGTTTCAGGGCAACGCATCCAGGCTCGGCGTGGGTCCTGGGAGAGTCTCAGCGTCCCAGGGTTCACGCCGGCTTTTAAAAATGAGTGACCAAAGAGAACACCTACCAGGAGACAAAGGCGTCCACCTGCACACTCGGAGGCAAGGCTTACGTCAGCATGAGAACCGAGGATGAAATTCTCTCCTACCTGCTGCTGGGTTTCTGGTGGGGACACGACGTTACTGCGGGGCGGGTGGAACTGAGCCCAGGCTCTGCAGCCCCTTCTTCCTCCTCTGCACACCTGGGCCTTTCTCTGCCCCTAAAGTCCCCATGGAGAAGGACAGCGAAGAGACCCCATTCTCCAGTCACCCACATGCCTGCATTATCTGCAAGCAGGGTTCTCGGAAAGTGCGGGAGGTCCGAGCAGGTGCCTTTTTTGGCTGGAAGTGTCAGTTAAGGCACGACTGGAGGGTATCGCAACGTGAGGTTTTTCCTAAACAGAACAGCTCAGGGCTTGATCTTCTGGATGGGGGACGGCCCTCTTCCTTGTCTGTAAGTGACACCAGAGGAGGCAAAAGCCGAGCGCTGCCTGGGCCTCCGTGGGCCACCTTCCGTCAGAGGGCAGCACTCTCTCCACCCCTGCCTCTTCCTCAGCAAGTTGCCATCTCTCGAGTGTGCCTGAGTTTCCCCATTAAAACCTAGAGGCCGTTTCCCAGAAGTTCCATCGAGCTGCTGACAACAGCTAAGTGGGATGGCCGGAGTCTTGTCCCCAGCGACCCCAGCCAGGCACTTGGGAGCTTTCTCAAACACCGTTCTGCAGAGCAAGGGAGCCGCAGACTTTGGGGGCGAGGGCTGGGCCCACGCGGTTGGACACGCAGTGGGGGTGAGGGTTGCTGACCAGGAAAGCAGCCCAGGGTCTGGGTGGGGAGGGCCCCCCGAGGTGTGCCAGTTGCTGGTAGTGGCATGCTCTGCTGGTCAGTAAACTCCTCTATAGTTACGGATGAGGTGACGGGGGACATCCGCTTAGGAGTGGGACAGAAACACGTCCATTTGGGTGAGTTCCTTCTTCAATATCTATTTTGGAGGCTTCAAGCCGATGCTCTCCCACCCAGCATCACCCCCAAACTCAGCCCTCATGAGAGTCAGAACATGTTTATTTTCAGCCATTTCTGTTGCAATCAAATAACGTGATCAGTACACAGAGCCACCTCCCCTTGGAGGCACCGGTCACCTGCTGGCAGGGAGCTTGTGATGCCCCCAGAGGCTGGAGCTGACATCCCAGGTGGCCGCAGGTCCTGTCTGCAGGGCCTCAGAAACCTCAGCGCTCAAGTGGGCAGCCCAGTAATATTCCTCAGGTCCCCCTAGAAAGCTGTGCTGCCCAACACGGCGGCCACCGGCTGGTCTGGGCAGCATTTGAATTCAAATAACTAAAATTATGTACAGTCACAATTCTGTTCCTCAGTTGCACTTAACACATTTTAGGTGCTCAATGGCCATCTGTGTCCAAGAGCTGCCATAAAGGACAATGCAATTCTGGAATATCCCACCATCCCCGAGAGGGCTACAGGACACCGCAGTTCTGGAACATTCCACTGTCCCAGAAAGGGCTAGAGGACAGTGTAATCTGGAACATTCTCAACATCCCTCCCTCCACCCCTGTGGTTCCCTGGCACCTTTCCCAATCTATCCCCTCTCTACCTCCAGAGGAGACAAGTCTCAGTGTGGTTTTGTGCACACAGCGTGGATGGCTGAGTAATGGCCCAGGGCGTCCTTGTCTGAATCCCCAGGGCCTGTGGATATGTGACCTCACATGGCAAAGGGACTGTGAACATGGGATTAAGGATCTGGAGGTGAGGAGGCTGGACAATGACGGTGGGCCCAGGGGACCCACAAGGCCCTCATGAGAGGGAGATGGAGGCTCCAAGTCAGAGGGACGGTGTGGTGATGGAGGCAGAGGCTGGTGGCAGTGACATGCTTGGAAGGTGGTCTTAGGAGGGGTCATGAGCCAAGGGACAGGGGTGCCTTTAGCCGTTGGGGAAGCTGGGAAAGTGCCAGGAGCCTCCCGTGGGAACCAGCCTGCCCACACCTGGACTCTCGCTCCTGGAGCCCCGAACCTCCCTGTGCCCTCCAGACTGTAAGGCAAACACACATTGTTGGAAGCCACTGAGTTTGGGGCAACCTGTACGGCCACCACAGGACGCTCTCCCCGCGCGCAAGCCCACCTTACTCTAGGCTCTGGCTCGTGACGTTTCCCCAGAAGACAGGAAGTATTTCTGGCCCGAACCAGGCTTTACATGATCCTCTCTTCCCCGGCCGTCCTTCTGCAGCGATGGGAGCAGCCCTCCCCCAGCTCCGCACGGGGCTAACAGCCAGGCCCCCACCCATCAGCAGCACACCCACGCTTGCCGGGGCCGGAGGTGCGTCTGTGGGCTCTGTGGGCGCCCCGGAGGGCCCATGGTGCCACATCTGGATGAGGCCTTGTAACTGGATGGGCCCCGCGAGGGTGGGCTTTCCCAGCGAACCCAGCCGGCGTTCCTGTCTCTGCAGTGGGGGCCAGAGCCTCCCATCGCCCAAGGCCAGACTGCACACTGCGGACATCCCACAGGGGCCGCGCACCGTGGACACGGCACGGGGAGCTCTGAGAGCGGAGAGAAATGAAAATCTCCGCAAGTGAAGCCCCGCCATGAGGACGTTCCTCAGCCGCACAGAGGAAGGAAGGTCTGACTCCGACTCTAAGAGGGGTGAACGTTGGGGACGGGACGCCGAGGGAAAGAAGCCAGACGCGGGAGCACAAATACTGTATGGTTCCGCTCGTGTTTTACTCCAGCGCCATCAAAGTCCAGAGACAGACCCTGGAAGGGAGGCTGCCGCAGGCTGGACGCGGGCGGGGGCAGAGTTCCCGCTCCGAAGTGGGCACTGGGGCCGGGCGGTGGGGGCAGCCACACACCGTTCTGAACACAATAAACACCATGGACCGGATCACTTGGAAATGGGTAAGATGGTAAGTGATGCCGTGTGTGTTTCACTATGATTAAAAAAAAAAGCGGAAGGACCATAGCTGAACGGCACTGGGTCCTGAGAGGCCGCCCTGGGAACCCCTGGGCCTTGAGCAGGGAACGCGGGCCACCTCCGGGGTCTGGGCAGGCCAGGAAGCCGTGGTGGCCTGCCAGCTTCCCGGCAGAACCAGTGTGGGCTTCCAGCCTCCGGAGCTGGGAGGTAACACACCGCCGTTACGTCAGCCCGTTTGGTTTGTGGTCATATGTCACGGCCGCCCCGGGACACCGAGACATCCAGGAGTCTGGAGGCCGGGAAGATGCATGTGGGTCCCCGTCCCTCTGCGTATAGAGACACAGAGGGCACCTGTCTGAGACAAGGTTGCGTGGACGGACAGGGGCCGGGCTGGCGGCCTGGGTCAGCCGTCAGCAGGGGCTCGCTTGGGCCCTGCCGTGGGCCCCGAGCTATCCCGCATCCCACATTTCCGTTCCCCACCCCACTGAAGCTGCTTTGAACTGGTTTCCTTTCCCTGCAGCTGAAGAGCACGGGGACTGGAACAATGATCCCTTTCTCGGTGTTTAGCGTCAGAGGCGACATTGGCTCACATGCCCCCTTCCGCGGCCTGGAAGGAGGAACGGACCTCGCGGCTCATCAGGGGTTGAAGTGGACGGTAGTTGTCCACCATGGACCGCTCCTCTTCACCTAGCGCAGAAGACAGGAGCGTGCGGAAGGCAGCCAGCTGTAACAGAGAGTAGCCAGAGTGGGCTGGGTGCAGGTGCGGCGTGGCCCAGCTGCCACGCGGCCCTCCTGCCCTGTGCACGCGCGCTCCGCACCCCACCCCCGCCCCAACAGGCTGAATCAGAGATGGCCGCGCACGGCCAGCACGAGGTGGTGCAGGGGACAGCCAAGCATGGTCAGAAGAGGCATCAAAGCTTCCTCCTTGGTCTCCAGCACCCTTGCCCTGGACAAGCCACCTGCCATGTTGTGAGGACATCCAAGCGGCCCCTGCGAGAGGCGCTGAGCCCCCCAGCCACCAGCCAGCACCAGCGCTGCCGAGACGCCACTTTGGCCATGAGCCTCTAGCCCGGCTCAAGCCTTCGGAGCCCCCCCAGACATGTGACTGCAAGGTCACGAGCGATCCCAAGCCGGAACCACCCCATGTCCTGACCCCTGCAGCTCTGGGGGATGCCGCGGTGACTGGGAGTCGCCACACGGCCACCGGCACCTGCTCAGTCAAGTAAGGACGCGCGGGAGGCGGCGAGCAGACTCGCGTCTCGCCGGAGGAGCTGCAAGTCCACAGTCGGTCCCCTCGTTTGTCCTCAGAGAGCCCCAGGAGCTCCGCGAGGGTCACTCGCAGGTTCGACGGCCCAGGGAGCTGGGGTGGTGTCTGCACAGCGACCGTGCGGGGAGCGAGCCGGCGGCTGCCCCAGAGGCGCGGAGGGCACGGAGGACATCCGCTCCCGGCGCTCGGCCCACGGCGCGCCGCACGGCTTGCTCAGGAAGGCAGCGTCCCTCCACTGGCCCCCGGGGACAGTCCCACGCAGCATTGCCCTGTCATACGCGCCCCCATCTTCAAAGGGTTAACTCCCGTTTCTCTCTCCCCCAGATGGCAGCGCCGACACCGTCCTCCGTGTTTGTTGTCACTGCTTCTGCTGCTACCCGTGTCCCACCCCCTGTGGCTGCCACCCTGGGCGCGGGGGCTCCTGACGTGTGCTGAGTGACGGGAGGGGGCTGGGTGACCAGGGGCCATTTCTCGACCAGCGTCCTCCTTGTGTCTCTGACAGTCCTGGTGTGGGAGACGACGGGATCGCTCTGCCTTCCAGAGCAAACAGAGTCACTTGGTGACTTTTGCCTGAGAGGATATTCGCTGCATCGTGAGCCCGGGGCCTCAGGAGGAAGACGCGTGACGGGCGGGGAAGGCCTGCCCTGCACAGGGACGGCGGCCGTGGCGGCAAGCTTGCTGCATGTCTGTCTTCCCCGGACTCTGAATGCCCAACACAGACAGGCTGTCCCCGCATACTCGGGATTTCCAGAAAAAGGATACTCTAGGTTTTAAAAATGTAAGCAAGTGATATCCTCCTACTTTGGCGGGTCGGGGTTGGGGGACTATTTGGAAAAGGAAGAGAAGGAAGTGAGAGCTCTGCAAAAACCCTGGGACAGGCAGCGTTGACTTTCTGGTGTAAGTCTGTGTGCGAGATTAGGGCTTTGCTCCATGAGCACTCGCTCCCCTCCTCCCAGCCCCACGGACCTCAGCCACCGGGACCTGCTGTGGCCAGTGGGATGGGAGCGCGTGGGGTCTGCTGGTCTTTTGCATTTCTGTCACGCGCCATGGACTCAGCTCTGGGTAGCCACTGGTCCAAGGAGCAGACACACTGGGCCCGACCCAAACCACCAACACCTGCCATCCACAGCCTACCCACAGACCCACAAGTAGGAAAAAGAGATGCTTGTTAGGACCCGTTGGGTTTTGGGGTGTTTTGTTAAGCAGCATTATTGTAGTAACAGCTGACTGACCTAATCGTTCTGGAATCTTCTCTCAACATATACAACTTAGTACAGCCTGTGAGAGGGACCTCAGCAACCTCGATTGTTGTGTTGTCCCAAGCAGTGAGACAAACTCGGAAATCTCTTCTCCTCCAACGATCCTCCTTCTTCCACGGCTTTGCAAAAAGTCACCGACATACTCCTTCCTCGGTTAATTTGTTCACTTGAAAACACCCACGAGGTCCCGTGATGGGGACCCGTATCCCGGTTCTAAGTCATTTCTGTTCTTGTAAAGTAACTCTAGCCCGACACACACCAGAGCCAAGCCCCGACCCCGCTCTGCCGTCTGTCGTCAGGGAGACTCGCCGAGTCTGAATTCGAAGCCACTGAAATCAGACAGAGCCCGAGTGTGCCGGTTCACCTAGCTCCTGTTTCCGCCGGAAAGTCCTTCTCGCGGGGGAACATCCACACCACGACGGACAAGGAAACCCAGACTCCTGCTCACGGCGCCTTTGCGAGGCTTCAGTCCCATCCCCCATGCTGGTTCGGGCCCCGCTCACCTGGTCCTGAGCCACTTCGACGGGCTGCTTCTGGATGATCCAGGTGACCGACTCGCTGAGCGGAGGTGTGGTGAGGGAGCCCGGGTAGGTCCAGTAGTCCCGGCAGGCGGGCAGGAGGCGGGAGGGCTGGAAGGGGCCCACGGCGGCCCGCGCACCCTGCGAGACCAAGACCACAGGCGGCATCAGGTCTCGGGCAGAGACAGGGGCTGGGGGCTGGGGGCAGGCAGGAGGGGTGGTGCCCCACCTTCATCGGGGCACCAAGGCCTCCACGGGGTGAGCTTGCTCCTGGGGTAAAGACCGCGGGGCCGCGGCTGTCACTTGTGGAATAGGGAAGACGTGACCGTCCTCGGCAGGGCAGGGACACCCGCCCTCCCACATTTACAGTTTCCTTTTCTAGTCATTCACGTTCGCGTACCTCCGGTGTGAAAATGGGTCATTTTTGGAAACGGTGGTAAAATAACGACATGACATGAAACTGGCCATCTTAACCGTGTCGAAGCCTATGGTTCTGTGGCTCCAGGCACGTCCACGTGCACGAACACCACCACCACTTGTCTCCAGACGTTCCCATCTTCCCAGGCAAACTCTGTCCCCATTCGACAACCCCCATCTACTTCCTGTGTCTGGACCCGACTCCTCCTGGGGCCTCTATGAGCGGGATGCGCACGGCTTCCGTCCTGCTGTGGTGGGCTGACCTCGCTCGCTGCAGCAGGTGTCCACACAGCCTTCCTAATAATCCGCTGCACGGACGGACTGCGTTTTGCTTCTCCGCTCATCCCCAAAGAGAGATTTGCTTTGCTTGCCCCTCTGGGCTATTGTGAGTGATGCCCTTGGGAACATGTCAAGACCTTGCTTTCGGTTACTGGGGGGACATATCCAGAAGCGGACACACTGGTCCCACAGTCATTCTGTGTTTAAGTTTTTGAGGAACCACCAGACTGTTTCCCATAGTGGCTGCCCCAGAAAATACCACACTTCCTAGACAGTTGGTGTTCTCTTTGAAGCAGGCTGCCCTGACCTTTATGCCAGGATTCTCCTCCTCTGGACGCTGGTCTCGGCTGCCGAGCGTCAGGCTCCCTGGGCTGCAGCCAAGGGTGGGGGGAGGGGCTCATGTCAGCGCCTCTCCTGCGTGGCAGGCTCTGGTCAGGATCCGTGTCTACCAGCTTTCCAGCCTTCACCAAAGGATCGGGAAAGCTGTCGCGCTGTGCTCTGGAGGGCATGGATGGGGCAAGACCTCATTCATTCGCCACAGGTACGTGGTGTGCACCTTGCTCTATGTTAGGCTGCGGTGGGTGGGGGACAGGGTCAGACAGAGAAGACAAACTACCCTCGTTCATGGGACTCACCTTTTACTGGAGAAAAGCAGATCACACACAAAGTAAAATATCAAGTTGTTCCCACCATGGTAAGCATGATGGAGGAAATTTAAGTGGGGCTCTGGGATCAGAAATGCCGGGGGGTAGGGGCTGTGTGTTAAGAGGGATGGTCCTCAATGCCTCATAGAGAAGGAGAAGTTTGAGTAAAGACTTGGAGGAGGTGAAGGAAGAGGCATGTGAGTTTCTGGGGGAAGAGCCTTCCAGGAAGTGGGCAGAGGCAGTGCAAAGGCCCTGAGGCAGGGTGTGGCCTGAAGAGCTTGGCACAGAGGCCACCTGGCTGGAAGGAGTGAATGAGAAACCAAAGCAGTAAAGAGGTGGGGAGCGGGGAGCCTGCAGGAGGGGACACCCTTGCTTCTGCCCAGGACTAGGGGTCCCCTGAAGAAATCTGCCAACAGGGGCAGGAGCCCTGGGGCTGTGATCTGGAGGCGACTCAGCACAATGTAGGACGAGGGAAGGGGAGCAGACAAAGGTTGTGTTCTCCAGCCAGAGGCCCTCCAGTAGGCTGTTGCTCAGTGACGGAAGGATCTCTTGGGCTCCTTTGGGATGGCAGGCCCAGGACAGTGGCCCCAACCACTCTGCAAAGCCGGGGAGACAAAGGCCGAGGGGGCAGTCCTGAGACAACACCCCAATAGCCAGCGTCGAGGTCCCGGACCTACAGACTGGGCCTGGGGCGGGACTGCAGGAAGGGTCCAGGCATGGATCAGACACGCTCGTCCCCAGGGAAGGAGGCCTCCCTGCTGGCCCAGCCCCCTCCCCCTGCCTTCAGACACAGGAGTTGGGACCCCAGCAGCCCGACTGTCCCCTAAATACTGACCCCCCAGTTAGACATGCAGCCCTTGGGCAAGCGGCGGGATGTGCGGGCAGGAGCCACTTCCCCCCACCCGCCATCACCACTGCCCACTGCGCCAGTCCGTGCACCGTGGAACTCCTTGTCTCACTACTGCCCTGCAAACAACAGTATGGAAACACATTCCCACAGCCCAGGACCCTCTCGTCCAAAGCTCCCCGCGCTCTGGCTCTCAGGATGTTTGCGGGTGGACGCCTGCAGCCACCCCCACAGTCCGCGTGGAGCAGCCCCGCACTCAGAAAGGAACCCCAGTCAGGCCCCCCGCCCCCCTCCACCCCGGCCTGCCCCCAATCTGTTTTCCGTGCCCTCGGACTTGCCCGTCCTGGACATTTCCTACACAGAACAAAATGCTCTGGGGCCTTGGGGGCCGGAGTGTCACTCAGTGTCACGCCTTCAAGGTTCCCGTGTGGGGTGGCGTGTCGGGACTCCCAGTCCCTCTCGAGGCCGATGGTGTCACCCTGCATGCTCTGGTGACATCGTGAGGGAGGGAGGTCACAGGTGAACTTGAGACAAGACCCAAGAAGTGCCGGGGGGTGGGGAGTGCTGAGGCAAACCCACACACACCCCCCGCCCCCCGCAGGGGCCCCCCCGAGGCTGCAAGGGCTTTGGACCCACTGCCAAGCAGGCTTCTACTTTGCTGAAGGGAGTGTAGGGTACGTAGACGTGATCTTTCCAAAGCCACGTAATTGATGGCAGCGCCCAGACGCTGCGGGAGCCTGTCCCCCCCAGCACTGGCTGTCCCTCCTTCCCGGGGCGGCAGCTCGAGGCGGGGGCCAGAGGCATCCACCCAACGCCGCTTTCCCGCCAATTAGAATGTTGGGAGGATCCATGACTGTGCATTTGTCAAGACCACAGAATGGTAGGCCACGGAGATGGTGTCTAATGTGGCCTATGTGAAGAACGGCTCCAGATGTTGGGGGCACCCAGCATGGGGCACAGAGAGGGGCCACTGACTCTAACTGGGTCCCCACCCCCCCAAACGCCCATGAGGCCCAGACGTCCGCCCCGCAGGCTGGTCCTTTTTGTCTCCTACACTCTCGCTCTCATTTCTCAGGTTAGGAATCTGAGGCCAAAGTGGAGCGTCAGGCCCAGAAGTGAGGCCCCGGCAGTTCCCCCCGTCACCCTCGCCGCTGACACCCCTTCTCCCGTGCGGCTTTCCCAGACGGCCCTGGGGGACCAGACGCGCTCCAGAGCTTCCGTGGAAGGAAAACAGACCCCAGAGTAAATAGCCCCTTGTGGCCAGGTCCTTCCCTTCCCACCAAGAGGTGGAGGCCACGCCGTGGGGGAGGAGGGCGCATGGGGAAAACAGCCTCGGTTTGCTCCGGCTGTGGACCAGCAGGGAAGAGGCTGCTCCCGGCACCTTGACCTTGGGAAGTTCCTGCGCCTGCGGACGGGGCAGCAGGGGGGCTCTGGTCTTGGTCCCGCTGGGTCGGCCCCAAGGTCAACATCAAGGGGAACACACGGCCCACATCAAACAGACCCTGTGAAGCCGCTGAGGAAGGGCCGGCCCCTGGCTTTCATCCGGAGCCACTCGGGCCATTGTTGTGACAGGTCCGGGCCCATCCGTCCCCATCCAGGGACCACCGGGACTCCTCGCGTCCCGGAATTCTTTTGTTTGGTACCAAACAAATAAACCACATCTCTTTGGAATTTCCATGTGTCCATGGAAATCCTTTCTCAGCTGCTGCTGGAGAAAAGCTACATTGTTGTCCTCGTCGTTTTGAGCTGAGCTCCCTGCACCGAGGGGCAGGAGGGGAGCCAAGCAAGGACACCCTCGCTGGGCGAGCAGGCGGGCTGGCGCCGCTTTCTCCCTTCCCGCGGCCGCCCTGTTCTCCCGGATGGGGGGCCCGAAGATCCCGCTCCGGGAGTGTGGCAGGTGGCACGCCTGTGGGCACCCCTGAATGACAGTTAGGTATTTACTGCCGTCGGTTTTCAGACAGACATTATCCTGGTAGATGCCATCACCCGGGACAAGTCTAAAGATTCTTCTGAGCTGATCCGTTTAAGGAAAAACGCTACGTAACGAATAGTGCCCGTGACAGGTGGACACGGCAGAAACCTTAAGACGCTGCCTGAGAGGCTGGATTTTGGGAAACTCAGACAGAGCCCAGCAACCCCTGTGCTGAGGAGGGAGGGGCCCACAGGCAGCAGGGACGACAGGGACAACAGGGGTCAGGGAGTGAGCTCACTGGGCACACGCTGGAATGAGCCCGGGGGTCGCAGCTGTAGAATGGGCCTCAGACACCCCCCCCTCGGCCAGACCCTTCCACCCAACCGATCTCTTGTCCTTGCAAATGAGCCATCCCTCCAGCCAACGCGCTCCTCTGGCTGTGCCGACTGCCCCTTACCTTAAGCTTTATTTCCGGCAAGACTCGCACCAGCTTCTGCAGCTCCTCGTGCCGGGTCCCCAGCTGCACGGCACAGACGGGAACGGCCGCTGGAGAAGGCGGCGGGCGAGCGGGCGAACCCACTCCCCACTCCACGGGCGGGGGTCACCTGCTTCACGGCGGGGGGCGGGAGCCCAAACAAAATTACCTTTACAAACACACCTATCACGGCCACGCCGTTCTCCCCCGTTACGGCTTCTTTGTAATTTCGGTATTTCACTGAGTTCCAGTGAACTAAGTGCAGCTGGAGGGGAGGAGAAAGGCATGACATTGGTCCCGACGCGGCAAGACCGCAGCTGGTCCTCCTTCCCCGGCCGGACCCTGCGCCCACTGCTCCGTTTTACTGGATTCAGGCGTGTGGCCTGTCTGGGGCTCCCAAGCACAGAGGGAACCGCAGAGAGTAAGGGTTTGGGTGCTGCCGGTGGAGGGGAAGGAGGCTCGGCTTCACGGGGTGAGATGGGACTTGGTGGTGGGAAGGTGTCCTCTCTCCCAGAGCCCTAGAGCCTGATCAGCTCCAGACGCTCATTTAAATTTGAGTTTCAGATAAAAGACGCCCAATTTTTAATGGCCATCCGAATTGCATTTTCTCCCCATGTCCGTCATTCTCTTTGGAACCTCATCTAGGGCCCTATTTTCCGTCCCTCCTTGGGTTTTGCTGAGCCCAAACTCGGCATCGGGATTGGCCCGCTGGCAAGGATTTAAATTAGGGGCAGAGGATGAGCTGGGGAGGCAGGGGAGCCCTGGTGCCGGGGCCTGGCTTGGGCTCTGTGTGACGTCCTCCCGAGGCCGAGCTTGGCCCAGACCAAAGAAGGGGCCCGCGTGTCTACACAGAGGTCCTTCTACGGGATGAGCTGGGCTAGAGGTCTTTCTGAATGGCGACCCAAGCCCCAAGTCCATACCAAGTCCATACCAAAAGCCCTGCAGCCTGTCGTGGTCACGAAGACCCTCCCCATGCAGCTGCTGGGTTCCAGGGCTGGGGGGGCCTTGCCAAGGGTGTGGGGTCCACGGGTACTCCAGTCGGGGCGTTGGGCCCGGCTGCAGGCAGCTTCCTTCAGAGACCCCAGCTTCGAAGTGGATTTGCCTTCCAAACCCCACGGGAAACGGGCGCCCCGACATGGGCCAGAGGCCTGGCCAGAATGGGCCCGGCAGCCCCGGGTCGGCTGACTCAGGGAGAGCCGCCGGCGGGCCTGGGCTCCGGTCTTGCTCCCTATGCAGTGACCTCCCTGTTAAAGCCTCATTCGGGGGGGTCGGTGGGTGGACGGAGGGACGGGAGGGTGGAAAGAGGAGTGATAAAGTGAATATGGCCGGTTGCTCACCATCGGATCTGGGGTGGCAGCCTCACAGGGTCTCACTGAACAGTTCCTCCAGGGCCGCTAAAATATTGGGGTGATTCCCTTGCCGCCCTATCATAGCTACGAACCCCAACTCCCAACATTTATCCCCAGCGATTTTCCCTACAGAGTCCCATTTTGGAATGAGGCCAACGTCTCGTCCTTTCAAGAAGATGATCTCTGTTTGTAAGGATTTTCAGGTCTCCGTCAAAGGCCCCAAGTGCCTCGAAGGACCGGAAGCTTCTAGTCCATAATCGACCAGCAGCGGGCACGTGGCAGAGGGAGCGACTCTTGAATCCCAGTGGCTGACCTTGGCAAGTCACAGAGCCACTTAGAACCTCGGTCTCTCCTTCTGTTAGACTAAAGTGTGAATGGTACCCTGGTCTTAGGACAGCTGTGTGACTGAATGCATTGGGCGACCCACTGCTCTGGTCTGAGCCCCCAGAGTCCCGTGTCCCGGGAATACTCCCTTCCTGGGCAGCCAAGCCAGCCGGTCACCCTACACCCTCCATGCGAGGCCGGGACGGAGAACGCAGCCCCGTAGCTGCGGCTAGCACACCTACCAACCTCTGCTGGGTACACGCGGCCGTCCACCGTGTGCTCCGAGCCCCGCTCGTCCGTCGCTCCCCAGTGGAAGTGGAACTGCTTCAGCCTGTAGTGGTTTTCCAAGGGGCCGCCGCTGATCCCTGGAAAACGAGACCAGCGAGACGCGTGTGTTAGTGTGTCTCTTCGTTGGACTGGGTTTTGCTGGGGAGCACGTCTAACCACACGGGGGTCACACAAGGTCCCTCTGGAAAGACTGATGTCCTGCAGAAAGGACAAACCAGAGGGTGGGCCCCGTGGGACGTGGGACTTTTCTGTGTTCACCTCCGTCCCTGTCCCCGGCACCAGCGGGTCAGAGCGAGTGCAGAAGTCAGCGCTGCCGCCAGCTGGCGGCCGGGACCCCACTCCCTGCGGGGCGGCCTGAAGCCCGAGGAAACCCTTCCGGAGACTCACCCCAGTCCTAGAAGGATTCCAGAATTTTCTTTAATCTAAACAAATGATGTCTTTTGAATGAAAAAGTAGCAGCTGAAATTCCACCACCGAAGAATCCCGTAAACTAATATATACTGAGCGAGACATCCACGTGAAGGAATTCTGAGACCGCACGCGGCCTTCTCCGTCAGCGCCGACCCGCAGGCGGCCCCTGCCCCATGGCGTCTCTCTATGACCAGCACTTACTGGTAGGCTCTCTTCTAAGTCACCGTAAGTACCCGGCGTGGCCTCCCCGAGAGCTGTCAGCAGACAGGAGCGTCTGTGATGGGGACCCTGGCTCTTCAGCGTCCCGAGTCCAGGGTCAGGCTGAGGATCCCACGGGCACGCCTGGCCTAGCTCTGGCCGCCCGTGGCTAGCCGATTTCCATCAGTGCTGCTACCGACAGAATGGGGACTGCAACGGCCCTTGCTTTCAGCTGAGGTGAGCGCGCGGCCGCGGGGCTGGGGGCTGATCTGGAGCCCCCCACCCACCAGCAGACCCCAGGGGCCATGGTGCCCACTCCGGCTCCTCCGTGTGACCAGTGGTACTGACAACGTCGGAGGCCGCTGGCTGGCCGGGTTTTCAGTCCTGTTTTGGCCATAAAAGGTATAAGGAGCGGAAAAGGCTGAATGGTAAAGTTGAAATCAGATTCACTCCAGGATTCTGCCGTCGACCAGCTCACAGAGCTCCTCACGCTTTACTCGAAAATGAGGGGTGTTGGCCGCGGACCTCGTCACGTTCTCGCCTCGTTGCAGGCTGCTACAGTTTAGGGGGTGATCTGCTGACTCTCCTGGGTGCACACACGTGAGTTGTACCTCAGTTTTTAGAAATACACAGCGAGAAGCATATAAAAGCATCCTAAGTCCCAAAGCCTGAATCTCCCCATGGCCACAGCACGGGAGCGTGAAGGAGTCCATCTGTGGCCGGGAAGGCCTCCCGGGGGGTTGGAGTCACAAGGCTTTAATGGAGATTTTCTGTGGCTCAGATGACAAAGGGGCTGATTTCTCTCCCCTGGAGGGGAGATGAACTTGAGCCCACTGGCCTTGGTGGTTGTGTCGCGCTGTAACTTGCCAGGAGAGGGCGGGCGGGCTGCTGGGAATCCCAAAGACGGGAGCTAGGACTGGAGCCCATGTCGGACACCAAAACCCACCACACCTTTTCCACTCGATCCTTCCAAGCAGAAGACACAGTCTGGGGAAATTACAGGACCAGGAACCCGGGCAGTGGGAATCTTTCTGCTTGCTCGTGTCTGGGCCCTTCCATCCGTGGTGCCATGGGGCTTTGTAGCCCTGGTGAGCCAGAGACCACGTGCCCCCAAATGCACCCATTCGTGACCGTGAGGCAAGCCTGGGGGGTGAGTGTGTGGCTCGTCGCAGCAACTTTCCTGCAGGAGGGGCCCCGGGCAGTAACATGCTTACCCACGCAGGCTGACATCGTCTTTTCTAGAACCAGATGCCAGACGGCAGGAACGACGCCTAGGCCTGCCTGGGCTTGTGGCTTACCCCTGCCTCACCCTCACTGTCTGAGCCTCAGCCTCCCCGCCTGGGCAGTGAGGGTTGGATAAACAGAGGTGGTGGCCGGAGAGAGCCAGGCAGGGGGGTGTCATGATGATGAGGGCGCTGGTGACTCTACGGTCATGTAAACTCGCAAGGACTTGACTTCATCTGTGAAACAATTCCCAGGCGGAAGGTTCCTGTGGTCCCTTCCTGCTCAAGCACCTTAGAATGCTCTGTAGGCTCAGGTATAAGGTCTCTTATACCTGCGTGATACCAACTGCATGGGGCATCAGTCCACCCTAGCTGGACACCGGCTAGAGCCCCGCCGACAACGCCCTTGCAGAAAAATCTCGCAAGTTGTCAACAACAGAGCCAGGGGTGGGAAGCCGCCGGGACAGGAGGGGCTTGTGGGCGCGCCCTCTACTCCTTCCTTTGTAGGTGGAGAGCTGCAAGGTCAGGAGGCTTTTCCAAGGTCACCCTCCGCACAGGACCGGAGCCCAGGGACGCGGCCCCACGCCCTCCCCTCCATGAAGCTGCCCTCAGAATTCCTCGCTGCCGCTGACGCAGTCTCCCACCAGCCAGAGTCCTGCCCATCTGCTTCCATAAGAGAATAAAGCGTGGAAGGCCACCCTTTGGCACCCGGGGCTCTGGCCCACCTCGGCAAAGAGGGCTCCTGTTCACTGGGGCCTCCAAGAGAGGTGTCTTTTTCAGGGCGACATCTGGTCCTTTGTTAAGGAAGGACAAGATCCTGGGCGGGGGACCCGTGAGCTCCTAACACCCCACCCCACCACCCAGGCCATGGCACCACCCTAGTGGTGCAAACACAAACAGAAATAAGCGAAACTTGAGCTTTCCAGGTGGCTGAGTGAGGGGGACAGAGTCTGGTTTATAGCCTGGGCTGGGCTGGAACGATGCCCTGGGGCAGTTGGGTAGAGACAGGAATCTGGCCCTTTGGTGGAGGCGGTTCTGCTGTCCCTGTCCGCCTTTGAGTGCACCCCGGGAAGAGGGAGGGGCAGGCCAGAAAGCACAGCTTTTCTGTTCCTGTCACCCAGCGACCCCACCGCAGGCCTGCTTGAAGGTCCCCTCTGCTGGGGCAGCGGGGCTCCAGCCAAAAAGCCTTTCCTGCTGGGAAGGTTAGGAACTCAACTTACGGCGGCCCCAGATCAGATAATCTCAAGGCAACTTTTCCTAAGAACAGTACAGTGTCCGGGTAGTTTTCTTTGATAAGACAATTCACAAAGGCAAGCCTGATTCAGGAGAAGGGGGCCTTCCGCTTGCCAGCCCCCAGCCCCCAGCCCCGGGCGCCGGGAGGGCAGGTGCGTCTGACCCAGCAGTCGCCCTGAGCAGGTGCACGGAACTGCCCGAGCCGAGACCCTCCTGACACCTGGGGAAGCTCCACACGGAAACGTGCTGTCCCCGATGCTGTTGAGTCGACCTGCAGCGGTCGCTGTTGATGGGCATCTATCTGGAACTCAGTGCTTTCTGCAAGAGAAGCTGACCTTTGGAGGTCAGCTTAAAATAAAGACAAGAGAGGTTTGAGACGCTCTAATTAGTTAAAACTGCAAAATAACGCAGCATCGCCAGGTGCTTCCAGCCTTGGTGCCTCCCCGGGAGCTCACTCACGTCCCGGGGCTGGGACGCGCAAGGATGGAGGGCCTGTGTTGCCTGCACCGAGAAGGTCCCTGTCACCCTCCCAGGGAGCGGGAGCCACCCCTGGCAGCTGGCGCATGTCTGGCTGGTAGTTACGAGCTAAGACCGACCCCACGTACTGGCTCCAGGCTGAAGGCCGGGCCGACCTGGCTCACGGATTTCACGTGGCTCAGCTTCCGCGGCTGTTTTTATCTCTCTGCGTCTCTCCCTGGCGCGGCCCCAGGGGCCCGGAAGGGGCTTGGCCGGTGACTGTGTTCTGTTACCTGTCCTGGCCTCAGCCTGCGTCCCCAAATGATCCCCGGCACCACCAGCAGAGCAGAGACCTGCAGAGACGGGAAGCCGCCGCCGAGATAACCACCAGGGTAGGGCCCGTGCGTCTGGACCCCGCGGGGCAAACGCGTGTGCGGAAAGCGGCAGAGAGAAGGCCGAAGAAGCACAGAGAAGGCACAGGGTTCATTCGCTCAGCAAATGGTCAGGGAGCTGCTCTGAGCTGCCCCGCTGAGGGCTGAGCATCGAGCCGGAGGGGATGAAGAGAGAACGGGCAGAGGCGGTCCTGCCCTTCTGCCCTCGGGGAGCCTGGGCTCCGGGGGCAGGTGGCCGCGCGCACAGGTGGTGAGGATGAGCCGTGATGGCGGGGGGTTGGGGGGGTGCTCCGCAGGGACCTTCACTAAACCCCTGGGGGGGCCTCCCGGAGACGGGGGCTTCCGCCCTGAGGAAAGATGCTGTTAGCAGGCGGCCGGGGCAGGCGGGGGAGAGGCCAGGCCACTGAGCCAGCATAGACCGAGGCCCGCAGCGTGCGTGCAGGCAGAGAGGCAGGTGCTGTTGTGGCCCCATCAGGGAGCCCCTGTGGACAGACCAAATGTTCCGGTCTTTACAAAGGGACGTGTCACAGTCACCCAGGTTTCAGCCAAGGCCATCAACTGTGTGATTGCTCAGCGGCCCTGGTCTGACCCCAGGGGTCTGTTCCTGGGTCGGCCTGTAGGGAGGAAAGGTGCGTGTGTGGACAGAGCCCTTCTCCGGGCCGGGCTGGCCACTGTGGAGCAGAACCAGATACAGCTGAGATCAGGGAGACCCAAGAAGCCCACGGAGGTCTCCCCTCTGCAAGGCCCGAAGGTTCACTGTGGCTGTGGCCGTCGGCATCTCCTTCCAAAGGTCCCACATGTCATGTTCCCAAGGCCTCGCCGCGGACCCTTGCCCGTCTCTCCTCTTCTCTCCACTCCCCATGGGTCTCTCCCCTGCCTGGCCCCTGCCCCCGACGGTCTCCGGGTCCCCCTTGCTATGCTCTACAAGCTGTAGTTGGTCGACCCTCGTCCGGTGCTCCTGGGGGCCGTGCACAGTCACTGGCTGGCGGGGGAACAGCGTGATGCTAGGGACGGCGTGGGGGCCTGGCGGGCAGAGCGTCCTTCCAGGCGGGTTCTCATTCCCTGAGGACAGAGACAGCAGATAAATCAGGAATGAAATTGGAAGATACAGTTTTAGGAACCGGATGGACAACTTACAAATTTGTGGTAGAAAAACTCCCCCAGGACAAAAGTGTGATGATCACATTCTCTCATAGCAGTCAAGGAAGGACGTCAGTCCGAGGTCAGCTGGCGTTGCCACAGGCCTGCTTGTGACTGCACAGGACCCCTTCCTGGGGTCCCGTCCTCCCCTCTGTTCACACCTCCTGGCAGGCACCTGCCCCAGCTCCGTGGTCTGTCTCCACTGCAGGAGCAGACGTCAGCTGCGCTCCCGGGGTGTGCGGTGGGCGCTGATCTCGCTGTCCAAGGCTCGTGAACTACTCTGCTTTCAGGAGTCGGGCCGGAGTGGGATCTCTTGGCATTGGGGGTGGTGACCAACGGTCATTTAGGGGATCAAAGGCTGTTATTGGCCCCACTTTACAAGTGACTTAAAATCCACTTTGAGGGGCTCCTAGGGGGCTCAGTGGGTGAAGCGTCTGCCTTCGGCTCAGGTCATGACCCCGGGATCGAGCCCCACGTTGGGCTCCCTGCTCAGTGGGGAGCCTGCTTCTCTCTCTCCCGCTCCCCCTGCTTGTTCTCTCTCTCTGTCAAATAAGTAAGTAAAATCTTTAAAGAGAAAATTTGAAAAACATCCACTTGGATGCAGGAAGGGCTTTAGAGCCTGACGCCTTACTTGCCCCCCACTGTCCCTGAGAGTGACCCTCGGGGGGCTGCCCACACGTCAGGAGGGGCCTCCCTCCCTCGGCTGAGTGGGGGTCACGCAAGCACCTGGAGTCCTGGGCTGCGGGGTCAGGTGCAGAGAGCATGGAGACGCAGCGGGGCCGGCGCTGCCTCTCGGCCCTCTCCGTGCTCCCTCTACTGGAGGCAGAGCCTCCCAGGGAAGCTTTCCCGTCCAGTGAAGGGCAGTGCATCACCCAAGGGATGACTCAGTTTGCAGGGTGCCGCGCTTCCCAGGACCCTCTTTAAATCCTCCCGAGCCAGGCTCAGATCTCCCCTTCCAGAGGAGGAGACTGAGGGCCAGAGGGCTCAGGTGACGCGTTAGTGCTGATGACAGACCTCTCACGGTGTTCTCTCCCTCCTCTCCCCCACCCACCTCTGCCCCAGAGCGGGCCCCTCACCTGGGGGCTGTCCTCTCCCTGCACCTTCAGGAGTAACCGACCTCGGTGCAGACACGCAGTGCAGGGCCCCGCCCCCACCGGAGACGGCCCGGCAGTAGGGACTCCCTCGCCCTCCACATCTGTGGCCTGCACCCTCCTTCGCAGGTGGACGGGGCCTGCACGGGGACGGGCGCCTCAGCTCCCTGGCCTCACCCGCTCCTTTGCCGTGCACGGCCGGCCGCCAGCCTGGTGCAGGGCGTGGAAACAGCCTGCAGCGGAGCGTCGGGAGAGGGTGTGGCCTGTCCCCGAGTGGGACCAGTTTCTGTTTCTTGGGGTATTTGTGCAGATGGAATGAGATAAAACCCGCACCCAGCTCAGCACGAGGACTGGCCGACCCCGTCCAGTGGGGGTGACTATGGCGACCAGTGGCAGGGTGGGATCCGGGTCACAGAGCACCTGTCTCCTCAAGTGGACCCCCTGCTGAATGCCAGTCGGGCGGGCCGGGCAGGCTCTGTCACTCCTGATGGGAGGGTCGCCCTGCGGGGCTGGGGCAAGGGGGCTCCCCAGGTCAGGCGGTGTGTGTGTGGGGAGGGATGTCCAACGGTGGACGCTGCCTTTCCCGGGTTCCCCCCTCGCTCCCTCCTCTCCTGGGCACCTCTCCCCGTCCTACGGCCCCTGCGCCAGCCTCTTCCTCCCTGGCCCTCAGCGCCACTCTCTCTCGAATTCCTTGGAAGGCCCCGCCGTCTCCGCCTCTGTTCTTCATCAGCGCTGGCCGGCGCTAACCTCCAAGCACTCGTATCCCTCGCCCGCTGGAGACAGTGCTGGAACTCTCCGCGCCAACGGAAAATGTCTCGGCCTCCTGGTTGTGTTTGGCTCTGAGTTTCTGGCAGTACCTGTCGGAGGGACCCGGCCCAAGCGATCCCAGATTCTGCAGTGTTAATTCTCCACGTTGTACCTTCCCCTCTCCCGAGGCACTCCCTTGCGTCTGTCCAGGGGCTTGGGGGGGTTATGGGCGTGTCTCCTGATTCTTAGCTTCTTACTGCAAATGTGTTTCGGTGCGTTCCATTGTTCAGGTGCTTTTTAAGTTTTCTTTGCTCCTGGCAGTCCCCAATTTCCAGCAGAGGTGAGCGAAGACAGAAGGTGTAGAAGCGGGGGGCGGAGGGGCTGGGAATCGAGCTTGGGACAGGGGTGTGGGGCCTGGGAAGTCGAGTAGGAGAAAGGAAAAGAGGAAACTGGGCTTTTGGGAGAACGACAAGTAAAGTAAAACCAGATTGGCCTGGGTGGACTCGAGCCACAGGGGGAATTATCTAGTAATTTATATGGCCAGGGAGAGACACCCAGATAATTCTTTCGGTCTGTGGCTGGGCGGGGCAGGGGGTGGGTCCCTTTGAACCAGATTGAGAAGGTGTTGGAGAAGCCAAAAAGTGGGGGTCAGGGCCAGGTCAACGCACAGGCCTGGCTGCATCAGGCGAAGAAGTCTTGGATTCTGAAAGCCCCCCGAGTCCGGGGTGGGCCGCGGTCCGCTCGGGGTCGGCAGCAGCACGTCAGGCCCAGTGGCGAGAGCACAGAGTGCGCCTCCTCCCCCCGACCACCCTCACTTCTGGGCACAGCACCTGGCTCCTGGGCGGGCTCGTCCTCACTCGCCGTGAGGGCTTCATCGGCCACGCTGGGCTTTGAGGATCAGCCCTGGGGCCCGAGCCACACAGTTGTGGGGGCAGAGGCCCGGTCTCTCTCAGCCACTCAGTTGGGAGGGGGAACCAGAGCAGCGGGCGCCATCGTGGCTCCCCTTTGGGCATCCCCAGCCTGGGAGGACTCCACCAGGGGGAAGCAGAGCCCACGGGGAGGATTCCCGACTTCCGTTACGTTCCTTCCGTTCCTTCGGGGGTCCTCCCGCCGCCCGATCCTGCCACCCGACCCAGACACACCCTGGACTTCTCAGGATCCGAGCCCTTGAGTGTCCCTCTGCTTTGCTCCCACCAGCCGAGTGGAGTTTCTGCAACCCGAAAAGAAGTCATGCCCTGTTCAGAGTTGCCGCCCTTGGAATCCGACGGTGCTGGGAGCTCAACGCCGGCCAAGTAGGAGCATTTACGCCAGGGAAAGGGGCAAACGCTACAAAGGGCTTCCAGTCGCTCCCTCAAGTCCTGGAAGGCCAATTGCCAAACACTGACCAGTGTTTCAGAGCCAGTTTGAAGGGCCAGTCCCACGTGGGAGGACGGACCTGGAGTTTCCAAGCACCAAGCTCTGACTGCCCGCCTCTGGGCTCCGTCCGCCTCGGGCCTCCCAGAGCTGCCACTGCCTCGCGCTGGGGCAGACAGCACAGGACGAGGCTGCCGGTCCCCCACATGTGTGTCCTTCCCATTTCCTCTCTCTCCACGCAGCCACTTTTGTTGGCCTTCTGGATGAGGGCTGCTGGAAACAAGGGCCTGAAGCATTCATCAAACTGACCTAAGTGAAAAGGAGAGATTTATTGGTGCGGGGGCTGGTCCGCCTGAGGCCCAGCTGCCTTGAGAGACTCCGACGGGGGCTTTGGTTTTTCTCCACCTCTTGGCTTTGCTCTTCCCTGAAGACCAGAGGCCCCGGCGTGCAGCTGAGTGTGGCACAACCCAGGCATGAGGGATTCTCTTCCAGCGTCTCCCAGGAGAATTCTGGCACTCAGCGGTCTGACTGGAGGTGCACGCCCGCCCTTGGACGGATCCCTGAAGCAGAGGCGGGTGCGCGGACGGGCCATGACCAAGTTGATGAGTTATGCTCCGTGTGAAAATTCAAGAGGGGGAAACTCTTAACCCAGAGGAGGCTTTGATTTGTGATTTTAGGGATAATTATGATCTGTAATAGTGTCCTTTGCCAGCCTCATAACTGACCCCGATCTCCCAAAGGACACAGAATGTCCAGAGTCCAAGACACACATGCTGCGAGACGCCCTTACATCAGAGCGACAAATTCACCCTTGGCCGGCACAGATGCGTCCCGCCCCTCCCATCCCGAGAGTCGGGTGTGGGCCGCTTGTTGCTGGCTGAGGGATGGCAGTCCCATGCCGACCCACTGCCCACTGGCCCTCCCGTTGGGGTGCACTCACTGGACATGGACTTGGCTGGGACCCTGAGCTGGCTGCTGGCTCTCTGGGGATCTGACCAGGAGCCCAGAACCTTCTCGCCAGGTGCTAACGCTCTCCTTCCTTCACACGGGGTCAGCACCTATGGCTTCACGCCTGGTCTCTGTGGATGCTGGGTACAGATTTTCCCACAGAGGCTCGTGCTCCTAAAATTGCCTTCTTGGGAGGACAGAGAATCCTGCCGCGAGGGCTCGGTGGCCTTTGGCCATGAAAATCTCTGAGCCTCATTTTTCTTAATCTGTGAAATGGGAGCAAACAGCTGCCTCACACAGGCGTGGGAAGGAGAGCTCAAGTCGGTGCGAGCAAAGCACAGGCAAGGAGAAGGGCCCGGGCAAAGGCGGATGTGGTGAAGGGGCGCGAGTTTCCGTGCGCAGGAACCCGGCTTGCACCTGACCCTTCACACGCCGCCCTTCCCTCAGCCTCTCCCGCCCCTTGAGGACAGTGAGGACACTGAGCCTCTCCACTCTGGTGTCTGTCTGGGGCCACACTGTCATTCACAGGATGGAGGCGAGCCTTCCCCCTTCCAGCAACGGCATCGCGATGTCTGCGCGGACCCCCACTTCCCCGAGCGTCCCGGCCCTCTGGGTCTTGGGCACGTAGGTCAGCATTCCAGGGGCTCCCCAGACTGAGGGCGGGGTGAGTGCTACACTCAGCCTCCAGACCCTTCCCCTGGGAATGTGAGCGACCCTGTCAAATGTCTCTTAGCACACGCAGAAGTCCAAGCCTTCACGGCTTTTCTATTTTGCGACTTAAAGGAAAATAAATCTGCTCTACAGGTATCAGAAAGACCCATAACTACGCGTAATAACCTCAGGAGAGGAGCATGAACTCTGTAGTAACTCGTGCCCAACCGCATCCGTTTTTCTCTAAGTTATTAGTATATTCCCGTAACCATTAACCAAGCAATTGAAAGTTCAGGAACTGGGGTGACTGGGGGGCTCAGTGGGTTAAGCCTCTGCCTTTGGCTCGGGTCATGATTCCGGGGTCCTGGGATCGAGTCCTACATCAGGCTCCCAGCTCAGTGGGGAGCTTGCTTCCCCCTCTGGCGCTCTCTCTCTCTCTCTCTATCCCTCATGAATAAATAAATAAAATCTTTGAAGGGCACCTGGGGGGCTCAGTGGGTTAAACCTCTGCCTTTGGCTCGGGTCATGATTCCGGGGTCCTGGGATCGAGCCCCGCATCGGGCTCTCTGCTCAGCGGGGAGCCTGCTTCCTCCTCTCTCTCTGCCTGCCTCATTGCCTGCTTGTGATCTCTGTCAGATAAATAAAATCTTTTAAAAAATAGAAGTTTAGGAACTATTCTTTTTCTTTTTTTTTTTTTTTTTGAGAGAGAGAGAGCAGTGGGAGAGGGGCAGACAGAGAGAGAACCCCCAGCAGACTTGCCGCTGAGCGCGGAGCCAGAGAGCCTGGAGTGGGGAGCTTGAGCTCCCGACCCTGAGATCAGGACCTGGGCTGGAATCAAGTGTTGGACGCTCCACCGGCCGAGCTGCCCAGGCTGCCCCAGGACCTGGGATTCTTCATTCAGTCTTTTAAAGTTGTTGCATAAAATTAAAAAAAAATGATCCAAAGCTCATTAAATCTGAGAATCCGATTTTAGTTTGCTCCTTGGGAATTTGAGCTTGGCAGAGACCGACACGGGCCGAAGACAAGCCGGCACACCGAGCAGACGGGTCCATGCCCCCCGGGCTGGCTGCCGTGCTCGCCAGGGTCCTGGTTCGTGGCTCGTCCTCCTCTCCTTCAGCCCGTCTCGTCCTTCCAGGAATGAGATGTACAGATGTCGGCTGGCGCTGGCGTCCTGGCCCCCGGCGCTCAGCAAGCCCTGTGCCGTGCAGGAAGCGTCACGGGGGGTCCCCATGAGCAGCTCTGGGCACACCGGCAGCCGCTCACTTCTTGCCTGGGGAGCAGAAGAGAGTCACCTGGAAAGGTGGGCCCCGCTGTCTGAGAAGCGCCTCGCAGGGCCCGGCCCAGGTGGTTCCTGTGCATCCAGCCGGGCCTCCGCCCGTCGTCTCGCCCCTCCCCGGCAAGGCTGGTGTGCGGCCTGCGCATGGTTCCGGGGGCCCGATGTGGGCGCTGCACTGGCTCAGGTGTCTCCCGGGCTGGGTGGCCCAGAATCCCGAGGCGTCCAAGCCCAGGTGTGGCGACAGAGCCAGGACATGGGGCGGGGCGGACCTGCCCCTGACGGTGGAGACACACTGACCGCCCTGGGGCCTGCGTTCAGAGACGCCCCATCGGCTGGAAGGCAAGACCCCGCTCCACTGTCCTGCGGCAGACCAGAGGGGAAGCAGCCAGAGCAGGTGGCGGCGGCCCACCTTGGGAGCTGGTCCTTGCTTTGCTGTGCGAGGCCGAGTGCTTCCCTGCGGTGGTCTCACTTGTCCCCCGACAGCCGTGGAGGTGGGTGCCCTGTTCTCCAGCCCCAGGGGAAGACCTGGGGCCTCGTTTGCTTCGTTAGCTCCCCGCTCGGTGTTCATCCATCAGCTGGCTGAGCGCCCGTGACGCTCCCTGTGAAACAGTCGTCCTGCCCTTGCGCGGCTCGCGTCCTCGCGGGGAGCGGGTCCGAGTCCGATGATGGGGCTTGCAGGAGGGGATGGGCGGAGGGCTGGCCCAGAAAGGACCTGGGACCGGGTGGGGTTTGGGGGTCCCCAGGTGCGGAAGCTCCCTGGAAGTGCTCCCAAGATGCCGCACACAGTCGCCCGCGGGGCTGGGATAATTGGGGAAATGACACAAGCTAGTTGCAGAGGGAACTGGGACTGCCCCCAGGGCCTCTCTGAGGAGTCACAGGGGACACGTGGACCGCTCCCTGCCCAGCAACAACTTGTGATGTCACGTGTGAAGTAATGTCCCCTGGGGACACCCAGAAGACCTTCTGTGCCTCCAGTTTTCGTCAGGGGTGGGTCACAGAGGATGCCTCTGCCATTGTGGGTTGTGGATGCAGATCCCCACTCCCAGGAGGAGGACAGACACTCGGCCCACACAGGGCTCACGGGCTATCAGCATGTGCTGAGGGAACCCCAGATGCAATCCAGCAGCAGTCGATACAAATGCCTTCCCAGCCCCGGCAGAGCCCCTGTCCCACATCCGGTGAGTGTCCCGGGGAGCCACTGAGGGGGCAGGGTCCACATGAAGCCCTTGGACGGGTGCTGAGATCCGCACAGGGTCGGAGACTCCTGGGGCTGCCCTCATGGCCGCCCTGCCTGCCCGCCCCAGCCCTCCCCTGCTGCACCCTGTGCTCCTTCCTGCCACCCCCCCGCCCCCCGCAGCTGGGTGTCCATGAGACAAAAACCGGCGAGGGTACCAGGCTCTGGACGGCGTGCCCCATCGTCGGCACAATTTTCTTCTACCTCTGCCTTTATGCTCCATGGCCGCCTCCCCTCTCTCCCCCCCCGACCTGCTCCGTTCTTGCTGTGGTGTGCCATGGACGTATGTCTCTACAGGCCTCTCCTTTCTTCCTGACCGGCCCCTGGAATGTCCATCGAATGTCAGGGGTGGGCATCTAATCCTGACGCTGAGCACTGTCTCCCCGTCCGGCAACGCTGAGACACCTCTGTTCCTTGCCCCCCAAACACTGTGCATAAGCAAAGCCCCGGGCCCCTTCCCCGCCAGCATAGCCCCGCTCTCGGGCTGGGACAGGAGAAGAGGAAGGTCCCCCCACCCCACCTCATCCCCTGGCCCCGGGCTCACCTGATTCCTCGGCCGAGTCATCGAATTCCACCTGGAAGAAGTAGCCAGTGTTCCAGATGTGCAGGCAGCTGGCCGAGGCGTAGGAGACCCTGAGGGGCTGCAGCTGCGGGTCGTAGACGCTGTCCCTCCAGCGGATGTTGACAGGGGACTGCCGGGTGCCTCCGGGCACAGAGGCCGGGCCCTTCCAGAGGGGGTGCCCTGGGGTGGAGAGAAGGAAGAGGAGGCCTTGTTGAGACCTTGGAATTATTAACCCCACTGGGGAGGCAGTGACCCTTGCAGACGAGCCCGTAGGGGAGACAGCCGTCTGGAACTGGACCCACATGGTGCCCAGGGGCCACCGGGCCACCCAACAGGTCTGCCTATGCGTGCAGGGCCCCCGCTCCGTCTCTGTTCCGACCATCCGTCAGCACCGACTTCCTGACGCTATGCTGATCTGGTTTTCATTCACGGTCATGGTCACGGTGTGGTCACAGCAAGTCCGTGCCTGCCCACCGGGCAGAGCCGTGGCCATCTGCCGTGCGAGCCACCTCGGGGCCCGGGAACCGGGGCTCACCAGGCCCTGCAGACACAGGCGCTCTCCGCCGGCGTTCTCCTGCTCACCACGGACACGTGGAGGATGACAGCCTAGACTTTTGTCCCAGCTGCCCCCCGCTGTAACTCAGTGTCGCACCAGCAGCCTGGGTTTGTCCATGGTTGGTTCTCCCCAAAAGCCCCCTGAGCTGGCATAGGTCGTGACTGCGTCATGTTCATGGTACAACCCCGTGAACTTCCGCGGCCTCCGTCCTTGTGACAGGGAGGCCGGCGTGGAGCTGGGCTGCACGTGGACCTTGCCAGCAGCTGGACATCACGGACATGGCCCGCGTCTCTCCGGAGACTGACAGAGGCGCCCGGCGGGGAGGAAGCAGAGATTCTCCCTCCGCCTCCTAGTCGGTCACTGTCCGGCCTGAGAGCCCAACGCCCCGCGTGGTGCCTACGTTATCGACCCCGTGTCCTCCGGCCTGGCGGGTGCTGGGTCATCTCCCGTCCCCGCCAGAAGGGGAGTGTGGTGCCGTCGTCTTGAGAGAGAACCCGCCGCGCTGTACCCTCACTACTAGCCCGTGTGACAGCCGTTCTGCTCTGTTAGAAGTCGTGTCGTTTATCTCGAACTGTGTCGGCTTGACCTTGCCCTGGGCCTGTGTGTTAGGAGAGAACAGTGTCCTACGTTCGACACCGTCTGCGCTCGCGCCCGCTGGGGGCCCGGAGCGGATCCCTGCGGAGAAGGGGGGGCCACTGTGTGGGGGAACACACTTGTTTTTCGTCCCCCAGGGAAATGTGCTGCAAACTCCAGTACACAACACACTAGCCCGGAAGCGTCAGGGACCGAGGAAGGGCCCCCCCCGTGCGGCAGGACATACTCCACGCACCCTGGTCTCTGGAGTAAAACCTCGGGCGCCTGGAAGTAGCCCGGAGGCCAGGGCGTGGGCGGACTTAGACGGAACGTCCCTGGGTCCTTCACGCGTGTGTGAGGACATGTGAGAATGTGGTTGGTAGTGGTTAAAAACTGGGTACCACCTGAGGGCCCGTGACCCACCTCTTACAGGCGATGCGACCAGGACTCAGAGAGGTTAAGAGGCTTGCTGAGGGGCACACAGCCGGGATTCCGTTCTAGGTGGCCTGATGCCCTTCCCGGTCGAACCATGCAGTAGAGCGAGGCTAGGTGCCGAGGGGCAATCGTGCGGATGGTGCTGGTGGAGACTAGAGGAAGCCGAGGGGCTGACCAACACGCACAGAGGGGTCACCTTTTGTTTTTTTGAGAAGTCTTGTGAACATGTAGGCCCGTTCTAGGAGCACGGGGGGAAAGCACCAGAAGGCTGAGCTCTCAAGGAGACAGAGCAGTGGCCTCTGGGAACTGAGGCTGGAGGGGGCGCAGGTGGGAGGGCCTTCCTGTACCATTTGAAATTTGTGGGTGGGTCTAGGGCGGGGCGCCGGGTTTTCCATTTCCAGCAAGTTCCCAGGGGGTGACGCTGCTGCCAGTCCGGGGACCCGCTCTGAGTAAGTCTCCGTCATGTTCCCTGAGAGCCTGGTGTGTGGCAGGCTTTCCACACCTGTCGTGCCGTCTTCGTGTGACCCCGTGCGGCGCTTAGTCCGCCCCTCTCACAGGTGTGGAGACCGGGGCTCAGCGAAGCCTCTGTCCCTGCTCTCACCCCTGCCAGAGTCACTTGCCCCAAGCGCCCGCACTCGGGGGCTTCCGGCTCCGAAGCCCACACCCTTTCAACCGTCCAGACCCGGAAAGTGCTGGTATTTCAGAAGTGACCTTTGGAAGTGACCTTACCGCCAGCCTTTTTTTTTTTTTTTTTTTTACGGGGGTACATCTGAGACCCAGCAAGGGAGAGGCATGAGTCCAAGGTCCCAGGGCGTTAAGGACGGGGCCCCCAGGGACGGGGTCTGACTGTGGACAGAGCTGGTTCCATGATCTGTTTATGGCGTTGTTGCCAAAAAAGTTCTCTGCCAGATGGTTTTGGAGCGGCGGGGTGGGGGGTGGGGCTGGACGTTCCTAACAACGGCTCAATTCGGGGGGGCGCTTCCTACCTGTCTTCTGAGACTCTCACCCTCCTGATGGCCCCATGGAGCTGAGGTGAAGGGAACTGCCCAGGGTCGCCCACAGGAGAGGAGAGTGCAGACCTGAGCCCCAGCAGTCTGGTCCGACGGCCTCCCGTTCCAGAAGACACTATAGCATCAGCCAAATGTCAGGCCACATCCGGGGAAACCCCAGGATCTACTTACAAGTGTTGCTTGGATTCCTCTGTGCGCAGGGACCCTGGGAGCAGCATCGCTCTGGTCTTCGCGGGTGACCGTGGAGAGCCCCCCACATCTGCGTGACTGAGACGGAGAAACCAGAGGAGTTCCGAAGGTTCCTGCCCAATACGGGGGTCCCTAGCATACTGGGTCTGCTCCGACCCCAGTATAAAGAGGGTGATTCTCCTACTATCTGGTCTTGCTCCGATCAGGATGGCCGTGTGATGGGGTTGGCCCACCCCTATGTGTAGAAACTCACCCAACCCCCCAACCCGGATGGTTAAATTTCAACCCATGCTTGCCCCAGCATCCCGGGTGACATTCAGTGTGGCTTAGGGGTGGGTGCTCTGGGACAAGCGGCCTTCGCTGTGGCCAGCCCCCGAGCTCACTGAGCTTTGACCTGGTAAACATCAGAACGTGCCAGGGGTTTAGGAGAACAGTATGGGGAGGTCAGTGCCAGCGCCGGGAAGAAGGTGAGAGGCACAGAGGAGAGAGTGGAGTGCCTGTTCTTGGGGGCCCACTCTGGGGTGGCTTCATTCATTTATTCATAGACTTCTGTCTCAGACTCCTCGTCTGTAAGGCCCCACTGTGATGTCGTCAGGGTTCAAGGCCCCGATGCCAGGGAACCACTTAGGATAGAGCATTTCTGTCACGGTGCCCCGAACCCCGCGCTCCAAGCCCTGGCTGAGCCTGGGGTGAATGCAGCTTCCTGGCAAGGGTGAGCCCGTCCGCGGCTCCCTGCAGACTCCCCACACTCTCAACGGCATGTCCTTGGCCGTCCTCAGCTGCTCTGCTGGCTCCTCTGCCTGCTGTGGGTAGACTGCCCCGCCGACCGTCCCCGTGGTTCTGGGGCCTCCCCGTCCCCTCTGCAGTCACACAGCAGAGCTCTGCTTTATTTAGAGGATGTTGCTGGGCCTGGCTGTCCTGCGCACCCCTCACAGCTGACTTGAACGTCATTTGTCACTAGTAGGGCACACGCTGAAGTCCCTGCTGTTGAAGGACATTAAAAAGCCATTTATGGGCGTATGATGGAAAATATTTGAAGCCGGTCCAGGGTGAAAATTGAGTCTCTATCTTTCTCAGCGTGAACTGCTGGTAGCAGTTTCTTCTGGCACTTTCTGGAAATTTCCATGATAAATAATCCTACGTATATATATATCTGTGTTTTTAATACAGGAGATAATCATATCCTACCTAAAGGATATACATGGATAGGCATATAGTCAATAATTATCATGAATATGTTTTTGTATCAGTTTTGAAAAAGATTGTATTTATCTGACAGAGAGAGAGAGCGAGCACGCAAAAGTGGGGGGAACAGCAGAGGGAGAGGGAGAAGCAGGCTCCCCGCTAAGCAAGGATCCCGCCGAGGGGGCTCGATCCCAGGACCCCAGGATCATGACTTGAGCGGAAGGCAGATGCTCAACCCACTGAGCCCCCCAGGTGCCCCTACATCAGTGTTTTTTGCTGTTTTTGAACTATAGAATATTCCATTAGAAGATATACCATAATTTATCAAATCACTCCCCTTACAGAGAAACTTTTTTTTTTTTGGTCTATAATTAACACTGCACTGAGCATCTTCGAAGGGAATTCCCAGGTCTGACATCTAGGGGTCAATGGATAAATGCACTGGAATGGGCGACACTGTGCCAACGTACTCTCTTGAGACAGGGTACTATGTACTATTCTTGCCCACTCTCCTTGTATTTTGAGCCAAAAAGCCTCATGTTTATCCAACCCAACACCTTCTAATTCCTTAGTATCTCCTTTGCTCGTGAACACAGTCAGTGGACTCCGTATGACCTGTAATTATCGGCCGGAACTGAAAATTTGTTGCACGGAGCCATGCCGAGGTGTTTGGTTGAACTTTATTCTGGATGTTTCCGTGGAGGTGTTTTTTGGATGTGATTAACGCCTCAATCAGTGGACTGTCAGTAAAGCCGATTCTCCCCCGCCCCGCCGCTGTGTGGGTGGGCCTCACCAAATCAGTCGAAGGCCAGCCTGGCCCAAAGACAGACTTCCCCTGAGCAGGAGAGAGTTCTGCCAGCACTCTGCCCTTGGGTCCTGCAGGTCTCCCCAAGTTTCCAGCCTGCAAACCAACCCCCCGAACCCTGCCCCATTGGATTTTTGGATTCGTCAAGCCTTCCAGTCCATGAGCCAATTTCAGACTGTCCTTCAAGGTGGAGGAAGAAAACACAGGAATTTCTATCTTTATTTCCTCTCTCATCGGTGGTATTGTCTATTGTACATGTTTCATAGAGCAAACACTGTCATACCCAATGCACGGGTCTGATTTATTCGTAAATACACTTGAGTTCAAGGGCATGCCAGAAACTTTTGCTGAACTGAGTCTGTGATCAAAGTACAGAGCGCGCTGCTCTGTGAGGCCGCTCGGGTTTCTGGTCACCGGTCTCACCAAATAGGGCTTTGTTCTTACATGACAGAAATTCAGATCCATCCCTAAATGCACCCGGATGCTCTCCAGAGTACTTTAAGCTTCCCCAAATGATACAGACACTGTCCATAAAGAAATTCTGTTCCAGTTGGGAAAAAAAAAAAGAGGAAATAGGAGAAACCCTGATTGGACAAAAATCTTGAAGATATGTGGAAGTCTCAATGTGCCTTTCATTCTTCTTTTGTTCTTCATGGATTTTTCTTATAGTACAATTTTGGGCACACGCTTTTATTGATTTTATGGATTTATAAACCTGTTCCCCTGGTCTGAAGAGCCCGAGGGGACACTTTGTAGTGGAAATCTCTTTTTCATAAGGACGTTAAGTGCTTTTGTGATATTCATCACCTGCCCAGCATAATTACACTGTATTCTGAGTCACATGAAAACCAATGAATCACGGCTGCCTGGGAGCCCGAGGGAAACATTTCTTCCTCCTTTGCTGAAACATACACAGCCTCTCCTCCCAGAAAATATGAATCAAGAGGCTCCAGAAACAAAGTGGCACCACCGGAGCGACATCAACACTTACGTCACTGCTCATGTGTGTCCGGGCATGACTTTTGGGGCTCCTGGGAGCCGTGGGACTCCTAGGAGGGTGCAAGGGTTGTGTATGTCTGCCTGACGCAGGACATCGGGCCACTTTCCTCTGAGAACACCTTCTGATAATCACTTGAGTTTTCCCTGGGACACCAGCCCTGCCGGAATGGCCATCCAAGGTCGAGCGGACCCCTGTCGCTGAGGTATCTCAGGTTTGACCGACCAGAGAGAAAATAATTTACAGGTGAGCTTCGCTGGCCAGTGAGCGTTAGCTCTGGGAGCTCGGCTGCAGGCATAGGGTAAGAGGCACTGTCTGTCCGCGATGATCGTTAAACTGGTAAGAAACACACTGTGCGCCGCTTCTGGGAACGCTTCTTCAGATCTTGCCCGAGAATGGAGAGAAAACTGAGCCCAGGGTTGGGAAGGCTGGAGGAGAGAGAGCGAGAGCGAGAGCGAGAACACGGCATTGCTCTGGCCAAGCGATTCCTCCTCTATCTTGAATTTTTTTCCAAACTTCCCAGTTACGTGACTCAATGAGGTCCTTTTATTCTGCTCAGCGCGTGCGCACTTCCCCTGTGTTCCAGAGGGCCCTAACTTAGTAAGCACTGGGGTCTCCACCCAACAGGGGAAGGGCCCGGAGCCCGGCAACGATGCCTATGGTCTAAGTTCTCCCTTGCTGGAGAGTGGCGGGGCAGGGGTGACGCATGTGGCCGTGACCTCGTTCTCTCCGTGAGCCTGGCCTTCCCACGTGCGTCCTCGGTGCACCTGCCGTGCAGGGAAATGCCGGCCGCCTATTCCACCCGCGCACCGGTGCAGGGTGATTTTTGGTTTGGAATAGAGACTGCACGGAAGCCGATGCCCCAATTACCAACCGCGGCCCGACCCGCCGCTCCAAGGGGCGGTGGCTGAAGACAAGGGTTACCGAGCTCACTCGTGTCCGTTCTGGGCGGGGCTCAGTGGGAAGGGCCCAGCTCTGCCCCGCGAGGCCCCCGCCGAGCTTCCCAGGCGCCGGCACAAGGCAGGTGAGCTGGAGCTGGGGACCTTCTCGGTGGGGCCTCTCTGAGCCGGGAAGTCGGCGTTCGCTCCCTCAGCACGACGAGGCCCGTGAGGCCCGTCATTCAGGGAGTCAGACGGCGTCGTCCCTGAAGTCAGACGTGCCGGGAGCGGGAGACCCAGCCGTTCCGTCCTGGCGCGCGCCCCAGAGAGACGACGCGCAGAGACGCCCGCACACAGACGGTCGCGGCAGCCGCGCTCGCGACAACGGCAAAGTAAAACTACCCGAGTGCTCAGCCATGGGTACGGATTAAAAGAACAACAGTATCACGAAATGCAATTATTCAGTCATAAAAAGGAACGCGGTGACAGTACCCAGGGCCGTGTGGCATCCGCCGAGAAACACCCCGATCAGCCCGTGGGACCGAGCAGAGAGCCCAGGCACAGACGCCGTGAGCGCAGCCGGCTCGTCCGTGGCAGAGCAGAGGAGCTCGATGAGGGAAACCAGACTCGTCAGCAAACGCAGAGCGTCCCCGCGCCGACAGTGAATCCCGAACAGACCTCACGCCCCGGCGTTCCGCCGACTGAAAGGGGCTGGGCTCGAGGGGCCACATGTTGTGGAACGTCATTTGTACGAAATGTCCAGAAGAGGCCAATCTATGACACGGAAGGCGGAGGAGGGGTTGGCGGGGCGGGGGCGGGGGGGCATGACTGATAAGGGGATGCACTGCCTTTGGGGAGGATGAGAAGGTTCTGGAAAGAGTTAATGAGTGAGTGGTGGCAGAACACGGGGAATGTGCTCGATGCCACCGCATTGTACATTTAAATGGTTAACGCGGTCAAGTTTACGTGATGTGTATTTAAACACTATAAAAAAAAAGGAGGGGGTGGGGAAAGCGGTCAAGCAGGTTTGGCCAAGTGTAGACGCACCAGTGGGTTATTCCGTGACTTAGGCAAAGGCACAGCACTGGCACCTACGGGCCAGGCGGTACCGGTGGCTGTTAATGCTTTTTCGGTGGCACCCAAGTCCGCGGCATAGATGTGACACAATCTGCGAAGTACAGTCTACTGTCCCACTTTCCAGATGAGGACACTGAGGGCCCGGAGGTCAGGTTACCGGTCTGGAGCCACACAGAGGAGTGTGAGCTGGGAGCGGGATGCACGTCGGGCGGAGCTCAAAAGCACGAGAACCCACAGGTGACTTTCGTGAGGTCTCACTGTCCCGTTTCCCGGGGGGCGGGGGGAGAACTGAGGCACAGGACGTGTTGGTGGCTTTCCCAGATTCACAGGACATCACAGCCATGCAGCAGCAATGGACCGGAGTCCTCATCTCTCAAAACCTTCTTAAAAAATATTCATTTTCGAGCTTTACTGAGGTACGATGGACGAACCGCAGGACGATTTTATGCGCGTCTACACTGCGGAAGCGTTACCGCAGGTACATTAGCAACTCCAGCCGCGGACCCAGTTAGCGTGGTGCCGAGAGTGCCCGAGGTCTTAGGAACTCTCAGACACAACGCAGCCCCAGCAGCTGTGGTCCCCACGCTGGACCGCAGGTCCCCGAATGCATTCACCTTCAGACTGGAAGTCTCCACGTGTGACCCAGAGACCCCCATCCCCCACCCGCCGGGCCCCGCTAACCTCCGGCTCTACTCTCTGCTTCTCTGAGCTTGACTTTTCTCGATTCTACGTGTAAGTGCGACCGTGCCTGCCTGGCTTACTTCACTCAGCGGGACGCCCTCTGAGTTTGTCCACGTTGTCACAAACGGCAGGACGTCCTTCTTTATCCTGGCTGAGTGATATCCCATTTTTTATCCACGCCACAGCTTCTTCATCCTTCCATCGGTCAGGGGACACTTAGCCCATTTCCGTGTCTTCCTGCCGAGAGGGACATGGCAGCGTCCAGACATCTGTTTTCGTCTCGTTTGGACATTTACCCAGAAGTGGCTGCAAGCGGCTTCGAGGTCAGAGCGTCATTCTTAGTTTCCTGAGGGCCCTCCGGACCGGTTTCCACGGGTGACGGTCCCCGTCGGCACTCCCACCAACAGTGTGTGACGCTTCTTCTCTTCCATCTTCAGGACGCTTGTCGTCAATTGTGCTTTCGATGCCGGCCGTTTAAAGAGGCAGGACAGGAGGACTTACTGAAGGTTAGATTTGAACTTTCCTGATGACCAGTGAGGTTTCATGTACCTGCACATCTTCTTTGGAAAAAATCCACTCAGGTCCTCTGTCCATTTGACAATCTCTCTCTCTCTTCACTATTGAGTTGTACGAGTTTCTTATGTTCGTTGAGCATTAACTGATTATCAAGTGCATGGCATGTAAACATTTTCTCCCCTCCTTTAGAACGTCTCTTCAGTATGCCACGCAAAAGCTTTTTGGTTGGTTGTAGCTCGTTTTGGAGAGTACGGACCATTTAACAATATTCATTCTTCTGACCCACAAACGTGGGATATCCTTCCATTTCTGTGTGTGTCCTCTTCAATTTCCTCCACCGGTGTCCTGTCGTTTTCAGCGCACAGACCTTTCACGTCCTCGGTTAAACTTCCTTAGCTGCTTGGCTATCTTGACGCTATTGTAAATGGGCCTGTTTTCTTCACTTCTTTTTCAGATCATTCTTTGTTAGCATAGAGATTCTTGCTGCTTGTAAGCGGACAGTTCCTTCGGTGGAGTCTTCAGGGTTTTCTATGCGTAAGATCATGTTATTTGCAAACAGAGACAATTTAACTTCTTCCTTTCTGATTTGGAGGACTCCTACTTCTTTTCCTTCCTAACTTCCCTGGCTGGGACGTCTAGGACTCTGTGGAATGGGCACCCTGGTCTTGTTTTTGACCTCGGAGTTCAAGCTTTCAACCTCTCACCATGGGGTCTGATGCCAGCTCTGGGCTTGTCAGACACGGCCCTCATTGTGTTTTTTATCAAAAGGGATGTTGAATTTTGTCAAATGATTTTTCTGCCCCTATTGAGGTGATTATATGGTTTTCACTTTATTAACGTAGCATATCACATTATGGGTGGATTTATTTCCCTGTGTTCCTGGGTGGGACTGTTTCTGTACCAGTTACAAGTGGCTGGAGCTGGGTCTCAGGGCTGTTTCAGGAGGGCTTCAGCCACGGATGGCTCGTAAATGTTTGCAGCTGAGGGGGTGTGATGGGGAACCTCTATTCTACCACATTGCTGACGGACTTCCTGGTCCTTAAATCTCCTGGTGGACCAGAATATGTGGCTGTGGGGGGATCCATGCCGGTGGGAGATGAGGCTATGATGGGAGCTGAGTGTTACTTCTTTCCATTTCCCCTGAATTGTCCTATAGGCTCTATTACCAGGATTCCATTTCATCCCCTAACCTGATCTCTTGCCAGCAGGTGCTTTTGTGCGAAGCAGAAAAGGTGTCCTGGAGTAGGCGAGGAATTACAGAATGTAAAGAAACACTGTTCAGGGTTGTCACCACAGCCATGAGTGGTGGCCAGTGGCTGGTGGTGCTGAGTTCCCCATCTCAGGGAATGGTACTTCCATCCATCTGATTTTCCACATTTGCAGGCCCAGGTGGCATCCCAGATGCCCCTCTCCCTTACCCGTGTCCCCAGGATTGGGTTTATGGTCAAGTCCTGTTGATGTCATCCCATGAGACCTCTTGGCACTGGGTCCACTTCTCCACATCTCCACCTCCACTGTGAGCACCCTGTTCAGGCCTTCATCATCTCTTGCCAGGACCCCTCCCAGAGCCTCCTCCAAACCCACTTAGCCATCTTCTTCCCCCCCAGCCAGTCCATTTGTCAACACTCTAGCCAGAGTGACTTTGGAAAATGCAAACTGGATCAGAGCTGGCCTTGTCCCAAACCTTAGAGGCGTTCCGTTATTTCAGGATCAAAACGAAACTCGTCCCTTGGCCAACAAGGACCCGCACGGCCCACATCTTAACTACCTTCCCTACCACATCTGCCGTCTTTCTCTTGCAGGCCGTGGCGCCGCTCCTGCGCGACCCTGGACGTGCTCCACCTTTGTGAACTTCACGTTCTTCTGCAAGAGCAGGCATGATTCCATGTGCTGAGCTCATGGTGTGGCCACGTAACACACGGTCATAGGGTCATTTCTTGAGTTGGACCCTCTGCTAAAGGCTTTACCAAGTCTGCTTCATTGAATCCTCCCAGTCTCCCCACGTGCTGTGAGTTTAAAAGGCTGGTTTCCAGAAGAGGTGGTCCAGGCTCACAAGGCCTCAACAGTGTAGTGTGCACACAGGAGAGCTTGGATCCAAGCCCAGGTCAGGCCAACTCGGTGTCCCTGCTCTTGTAGACAGCAGAACTGCTTTCTAGGCTCTTCTTGGGCAACTGGGAATTTCATGAATGATGGACCTCCCTCCACCCTAGCGACATATTCAGGAACAGGACCCTTCTGCAGAATTCCAGGATTTGCTTGACGTGGGCAATACATGGTTTTGGAGAAGGGGCCTTTGAGATTTTTGCAAATGCCCCGAGCACACAGATGGAAGGGGTCCCCCATTTCTGGGGCCACTCAGGCCAGAGTGCACCTCCCTGTCTCATCAAGCCCCCACGGACATGGCACTAGTCTCCTTAACTCCAAAACCTGAACTGGAAGGGAATGATGATGATTTCATATATATATATACATACATAATAATTATTATTTTTTTGTGAGAGAGACAGAGACAGGGAAAAAGACAGACAGAAGGGGTAGAAGGAGAGAGAGAATCTTAACCAACTGAGCCACCCAGGCGTGGAGAGAGAGAATCTTAAGCAGGCTCCACGCCCCACACGGAGCGCCCCACGTGGAGCCTGATGCAGGGCTGTTGCACAACCCCGAGGTCATGATCCGTCAACAGACTGAAATCAATAGTCAGACGCTGAACCGACGGAGCCACCCAGACCGGACTCGTGCGGGAAGTGCCCGGCAAGGAGCGTCCCCGCAGCAGAGAAGCAGCTCCCGCTCCTTCCCCAGCTGTCCTCGCCCCGTCCGGCCGCTCCACTGTTCTTAGAACCACGGCGCACCAGCCGGGGTCGCTCCGGGCAGCACCGGCCTCTCCCTGACCCTCGGGGGCAGCGCGGTGAAAAGTTAACGCGCCGAGTCATCACCGACCCGCGACTGCGGCACAAGCCCCACGAAGGTGCCCGGCTCGACTCCGGGTGGAGACTCGGCGAGGGGCCCGCGGTGCGCAGGCCGGGCCGGGAGGGAGCGGGACGCGCGCCGCGCCGGCCGCACCGAGGCTGGGGTCGGGAGGGCGACGGGGTCCGCCGCGTTCACCGCCCGCGCGTCCGCGCCGAGGGCCCTGGGGTCAGCGCCGGGCCTGGCCGGGCCGAGGCGGGGCCGGAGCAGGCGGCGCGGTGGGCGGCCCGGCCCTGCCCCCTCGCGGGTTTGTGCGGCTCCGCCCCGCCCCCAGCGCCGCAGCCGGACCGTGTCCCGCACCGCGAACCCGCCTCGTCTTTTCCCGGCGGCGCGACCTTGCCGAGCCGCGGCCCTCGCGGGACGGCGTCGCCTCGGAGCCACGTGTGCTCTCCCGCCCCGGCCTCCCGCGGCCGCCGTGCGGAGCGTCTTCGGGGCGCCCTTCCCGCACGGCTGACCCGGGGACGACCCGGCCCGGCGGCTCCCCGGAGGCCACTTGGGAAAGGACGCGTCGCCGGCAAGGTGGCCCGGGGTCACGCGGGCCGTCACCGGCCGGAGTCCGGCCTCACCGCGGCGACGGGGGCCGCGGCGGGGGAGCGCGAGGGGCAGAGCTGCGTATCCCTCCCGCACGCGGCGGCCCGAACCAGAAAGCCAGACGGCGGGGCGGGCCGGCGCGGGGCCGGGAGGCGGGAGCAGGGCTGCCGGGGGCCGCGCGCGCCAGCCATCTCGTGCCCCCACCCGCACCCCGGCCCCGGCTCCGGCCCCGGCCCCGGCTCCGGCCCCGCGGCCCTTCCCTCCCAACTACAAGTCCCAGCAGCTGCGCGCGCGGGCGCCGACGGGAGCACGGAGTACGGAGAGACTACAAGTACCGGCAGGCTCGGGGACCACGCAGGGACTACGATTCCCAGAGAGCCCCGCTCGCAGCTCGCGCAGGGCCCTCCGGGATGTGTAGTCGTCGCGGGGAGGTAATTCCCTATTCATTCAGCCTCAGAAGGAATGGTACATGCCTCTCCCGCTGCGCCGACGCGACTTCTCACTGGGTAACGAGAAGACGGAGCTCACGCCGGGAAAGGGACGATCCTGAGAGGCCCCGACCGTGGCGCGGCGGGAGGACGCGTGCGCATGCTCGGCGTTCGCCGGCGCGGGCGAAGGCGCGCGCGGGAGGCCCGCGGCGGCAGGCCCCGCCCCCTCGCCGCGTCCCGCAGCCCGGCTCGCCCTGCTCGCCCTGCTCCGAGAGCCTGCGCAGACGAGGCGGGGCGGCGGGCCGCGGGGAGGGACTCGCGGCGCCTGCGCAGAGCGGCGGCTTCTCTCGCGAGGACGGACGCCATTATCGCATCTCCCCGACAAACACCACGAGAATTCCGCAGCCCACACGGTAATTGCAGCTCCCGCAGCCGGTCGCGTCTCCACCTCCCCCTTCCCGCGGGGCGAGAGCGAGAGCGAGAGCGAGATCTCCCCTCCTCCCTCCTCCCTGCGCCCTCCTCCGGCCGCCGCGCCCGCGCCCGCCGCCCCCGCCCGGACGCCCTGCGCGGCCGGCCAACGGCCCGCCGCCCTCGGCCCGGACGCCCCCCGGCGCCCTCGGCCTCGGTCCCGCCGGCGCGCCCGGCCCCCGCGCCCCCTCCCCGCTCCCTGCGGCTCCCCGCCGGGCCCGCCGCCCCCTCCCCGCGGCCCGGCCTCCCCCCCCGCCCCCGGCGGCCCCCGACGCCGCTCCGGGCCGTGGGCCGCGCGCCAGCCTCGCTCCCCGGGGGCCGGGCGCCCCCGTCACCTGTCGGGGCGCGGGGACAGCGCCCTGCGAGCGAGGCCCGCGCCGGGGGTCCCCGCCGGGCCGCCCTCCGCCGCGCGTGTGCCCGGGGAGCCGGCGGGCAGGAGCGCACCCCGTGGGCCGAGCGCTGCGGGGGAAGCAGGGCTCGGTGCCGGCTGGGGAGGGCCCCGGGCCGCCGGGGACGAGGTCGGGCGCGGGCTGCGGAAGTGTGGCCTCGGGGCTCGCCGCGGGCGCCTCCCTGGCCCGGGTGCAGGCCCGTGTCGCCTGCCCGTGTCGCCTGCACCGTCCGTGCGCTTGCGGGGCTGTGCCCGCGTGGGGCGCGGCGCTGCCCGGATACCGGGCGCTCCCGAGGAGCTGCTGCCGCGTGCGGGCTCCGTGCACGTGGGCCGGCTGGGGGCTCGCGGTCCGCCCTGCGCCGCCCCGCCCGGAGCGCACCCTGCGGCCGCCGGCGGTGCGGTGGAGGAGCCGGGGAGCCCGCCGGCGGGGGGTGCAGTGGTCCTCCCCGAGCGAGGGGCGGGCAGCCCAGCGGACGGCCCCAGCGCTTCAGCCTTCCGCTGTAGGGTCCGGAGTGCCGGAGCTGGCGGGGAGGGACCGGCCGGCCCGCCGGGTTAGCCCTTCTGCCGGGCGCCACGGCCCTGCGCCTGCAGTCGAAGCAAGTGTCCGCCGGGACGTGGGGTTGTGTCCACGTCACTCGGCTGTGGGTGTCTAACAAGGGATTCAGTGCGGCGGCCGGGACTGCTGGCCACCCCCGTGTTGGCATCCCAGGGGCCCCGGGTCGCGCAGACTGCCGCGCGTCACAGGTGAGGTCCCTGGGACGCCCACGGCCGCGGGCTGGAACTCCCCTCGGTGCGCGGCCTGTTCTGAGAAATGCACCCGTGGAGACCTGACCCGGAGCGGCTGTGCAGGAAGCGCCAGGGAGAGCCTGGGCTGGGCAGCAGCACGGCCGCGAGCACTTAGTCTTTCTGTCGTCCGGAGCCCGGACCAGCGCGGGGCACTGTCAGGTTGCCCCCGCGTGGATGCTGCTGCTGCGGGCTGGCTGCCTTCTTCCCGGCCCCGCCCTAACCCACGGTGTTCCGTGACTCCCGTTGTTCCAGGACCGGCAAGTGCTGCTTGCTTCAGGGCGCGGGAAGGTCTTCTGCCCGGTGCAGGCCTGGCTGTCTCTGCATGTTGCTCCCCGTGACTCTTCACCTGGTTTCACGTTCTCAGGGGTAATGTCGGGGCTCTCCAGCCTCCCCTCTTCTCTCCGGTCCTCTTTTTCTAGTCGGGAGGATGGCTCCGTAGGCCAGCCCGGGTTCGCGCGCACTTTGGTTTGCTGTGGTCTGAGTCCGTTTAGGACTCCGTGTTCCAGTCTTGGCTTTGTCCGGCGTCTCCAGTTTCAGTGCTTCAGTCCTTTCCCGTAACCTCAGGACCCTCCTTGCTGTGAAGGTGTTCTCAGAGGGCCCTGGGTGTGGGGTCCCACGGCACGTGCTCTGAGGGCGTGCCCCGAAGCCCCGTGACATTCTCTTACGTCCATTGAGGAATTTCTTCCGGATTTCCTCTTTCTGTCATTCTGATGTTGGACGTCTTGGACTGACCCACTGAATCTCTTTGTTTTTATCCTTTTCGGCCACATCATTCTCATTTTGGGGAGAGGGCTTCGTTTATCTCCCCGTGCTCTTCTGAGCTTTTCCTTTCCACGGCTGAAGACCATTGGGAGCTTATTCTGTTTTGTTTTCCGCGGGAGCTGCTTGTGTTACGAGTGCGTTATCTTATTGACTTTGAGAATACCAAAAGGATTTTTTCATTTCTTTCGTTCCTTGAATTCTTATATCTTCTAGTGTCACTGTCGCCATCTTCTTAAAATGTTGGCTTCATGCTTCATATGGCAAATACTCCTTAAATATTGGTAATTATTGTTGTTTAAGGCAAGAGGAAGTGGGCAGAGAGCTCCGAGTCTGTGGGGCTGGTTTTGAAAACGTGTGGGTTTCCCCTCCCGTGACCGGGAGCTCGTTACTGTGTGGGATCTCAAGGGCCAGGTTGCAGAGTCTTTTCCTCTGGGTCTTACAGCTTAAGAAAGACCCCTCCGATTTGGGGCTGGTCTGCCTGGTCTAGGGAGGGTTCTCGTACAGCTTTTCTGTGCAGGCATCCAGCTTCGGGAGCAGGCGCAGCCCACGCTCTGTGGAGTGCCCTGGCCTGCGTCAGGCTTAGAGCCCACCTTTGACTGTACCACTCCTGTGTGCTCCACATTGTGGTTTCCTTGGCCCTCATGAGCTCCTTCGAGTCTCCCAGAAATTTGCAAAGTATCTTGTGTCTTCTTTTCTTTCTTGTGGGTTTATCATATGCAATTAAAAGTTACCTTAGTGGAACGAACAGAGGTCAACTTTGTGGCCATTTGCTCTTGGGAGCAGGAATTCCTGGGCCCATTCTTGTCATTCTGGTTCTTGTCATTCTGCTCTCCTGCCGCCCTGCGGCCTTGGTAATGGATGCCTTCCGCCGTGGAATGGGTGGCCTGACCACCGTCCCCGTGGCCGTCTCTGCGTTGCAGTGTGGGCGGATGTCCTGTGTTCCTGCTGGCGGTTCCGGCTCCGCAGCCATGGAGCAGGGCCAGCTCAGCCCTGGAAGGCCAGCCGTAGACACAAGTCACAAAGGTAGAGTCAGACTCGAGGTCGCCTTGGCACACCAGCTTCTCACACCATGTCGTGTGAGGATGGCACTTCAGTGTGCCAGACTTAAGGACCGCTTCTAGTTAAGCAGGAATTACACTTGAAGTGTAGTTCTGGTGCATTTTAGTCGATTATCCTTTGAAAATTGTGCACGGTGAAATCCGTCCCCGCATCTGTCAGGGCCTAGCAGGGCCCACGCGAGGTTCATGGGTCAATGACCTCGCCGTCGCTGGGTGTTCCGAGGAAAAGGCAAACTCTCAGGCCCCCACCAGACATAGGGAGTCAGAATCTGCAGCTTTGTAAACTTTTCCTTTTGCAGTAATTTTAGATTCACAGAAAAGTTGCAGAAATAGTTCAGAAAACTTCACTGTTCCCGTCACCCACTTCCGGTAATGCTGAGTTCTTACATAACCAGATATCCTACAAATCGGAAAGTTAACATCCGCACAGTCCTGTTAACTAAACTGCAGACCTAACTGAATTTCGTAAGTTTTCCATTAATACCCTTTTTCTGTTTCAGGATTTAATCCAGGATCCCACTCTGCATTTAATTGTCATGTCTCCTGAAGTCTCCAATCTCTGACACTTCCATAGCCCCAGAGTATCTCTCCCAGATACTTGTAAATTACAAAGGGAAAAACGGTAACTTCACAGTGGAAAAATCACCTCCTTAAGATCACCAGTAGTAAGACCCATGATGTCACGTACCCCGGTTGATGACCCGAGACACAAGTGCCAGTAGTCCAGGCCTGAGAGAACCTGAATGGAGGGTCATTCACCAAAACGTTAGTGGGTGTTCCTAAAAAGTACCCCTGTCTTGAGAGACCGAGAAAGACCCAGAATTGGCATTTAAAAAGATGGCCAGGTGTGGTGTGTGCACTTTGATGCTGAAGAAGTACTTCCTGTGGGAGACAGTCGCCAAGGAGATGGGCTGGAAAATGGGGGCTTCCGGTACGGGGTCTGGGCGAGCTTGTGACGGCGCAGCTGGATAGCCGGCGTCTCCCCTTAACCATCTGGTGCACCGCGTAGGTCCCGACAGCTGGGCTGTTCAAGCCCACGAGACAAACCTGGAAAGGTGCACGTAACTTTACCAGTTCAGCTGTTTAAATCTGGGAAAGGAAACGTTTTTCTTTTTTTAAAGAAGCTCCTGGAGGAAAATACACGTTAAGGTTTTCAGTGAGATTGACTCAGATGAAAGCTTTTAGAAAGTCCTCCGTATAACAGGTAAATAAACACCGTTGTGTTCTCTGACGTCACGTATATGATGGTCAGAAAAACAGGATCACACAATGGCTCACGCGAGTACTCTGAACCGCTCGGAAACGTTCATTTTTCTGGGGCGTGAGGACGGCTGGGGAATTGGAGAGCAGGCAGCGGGATCACGTGACTGCGATTTGTTTTTGTAAAAAGCTGCACTTGTTTCCTCGTTGGGGTCCAGTGCCTAGAGCTCGTTGAGCCTGTCCCCGAGATTTAGAGTCCGCAGCGACCCCTGCTTTTCAGGGTACTGATGAAATACTTCACCCTTAGGTTGCCCAGTTTTGTCTCGTGCAGGCTGTGACACCAGTTAAAAATCGGAGCTTTAGCTAATAGCTCATGCTGTCTTCGCCTTGCCTCTGGCTCTGTTCCTTGTCCAGGACTGTGGCTGGATGGTCCCCACTGGCCCCCCGCCCAGAGGAAGTTCTTGACTCCTCACCCCCTAGTGCAGCAGTGAGCATGGCAGCCCCTCGTTCGTCTCTTTCAGGGGAAGCGGAATGTGGGATCAGCCCCTGGAGCCTCCCGTGGCTTGAGACGTGTGGCCGTTCTTGATTTAACATGAGATGGGAACGTTAACTTCTCTAGGCCACAAACAGATCGTAGGCCCAAAATTCTGTGACATCACATGAAATGAAATTTTGAATTAATTGTTTTGCACCTTTTCCTTTTTTCTTTTTTTTTTAAGGTTTTATTTATTTGACAGAGATCACAAGCAGGCAAAGAAGCAGGCAAAGAGAGAGGAGGAAGCAGGTTACCCGCTGAGCAGAGAGTGCGATGCGGGGCTCGATCCCAGGACCCTGGGATCATGACCTGAGCCGAAGGCAGAGGCTTTAACCCACTGAGCCACCCAGGCGCCCCTGCACCTTTTACTTCTGCTCATGGCCAAGAACTGTGCGATTTGTTTAAATGTTTGGGCCATCTGCCTCTGTGCTGGGGTGGCCAGTCAGATTTGCTTTATGACTAAGGAGCGTCACAGGGGAAGGGAGAGGCAGCGGTGGTCGGTAGTAACCTGTGGGGTCAGATTGCTTACGGCGTAGAAGCGATGGACGAGGGACGTCTGGCAAGCAGAAGGCAGAGCTGAGCGAGCTTTAATTCAGCTGCGTGCAAAGTAGGTAGGTGGAGGGGGTGTTCGTGTGCAAGTGGACGCCGTTTCCTTGCCCAGGTGATTCCGTACTAGTGTTTAGGAGACGAGCACCCGCAGAGCACGGCGAGCGATGGTGGGTTGGACCGGGGGCCCGGGGGGGACAGCGGCCCGGCGAGCAGGTGGGCGTGCTGTCGGGAAAGCGGGCCTGCGGCCAGTCAGGCTGGGGCCTCAGCACCTGCGGGCAGAACCCTGTACTGACCAACTGTTCAGTAATAAAGACTGACTTTCTGTGCTTCAAAATACGCTGCTTGTGGTCTGTACTGATTTTTCCTCTTTTCACAAGGTAGAAAATCATGAAATAACCGCAAGGGGGTTTGAGTGAAACTGCCCGTGGATACTTGGTGATGTGCACTCTGGGGGTCCGCAGTGCGTCCTGGGTGTGGCCAGAGCCCTGGGCATCTTCGCTTCACCGAGCAGGGACAGACACGGGCTGCTGTCACCTGTGGTGCCGCCGGCAGGCGGATGGCCGGGAGGCACCTGTCTGCCGCCGCCCCATGCTGTATGGGGTGAGCTCTCGTCGCAGGAGCTGAGTGCTGCGCCAGGCTGCCCCGAAGACGCCCGCCGTGATTCACTCCCCACGGTTTCTCAGACTGAATTGGTCAGAGAAGGCCGAGTGTCCTGTTTCCAGCTAAAAGTCGTCGCAGCTGTTGGCAGGGACTTGGCCTTCTTTTGCAATTAAACATTTATGGATTTTTACGATTTGTGGCATTCAGCTGATTTTCACATTTTTTGCCAAGTGAGGGTTTAATGTGTTATTTTAGATTTGTGTAATTCAAATTGATGTCAAATGCAATCATGCTGTGTTAGGGAGGAGAAAGGGAGGCAGAAGGGGCGACTGGCGTACGATGACAGCGGGCACAGGCCGCTCCTGTGGAGTGCGGGGAGGCCGGCTTCTGGAGTCCTCTGCGGCGTTGTTTGGAAACTCCGCAAGCGTACCTTACCTGGTTGGGATTTCTATGGACCCTCCACGGTAGGAATCCGAAGTCGGTCCATCCAGTGAACGAGGCGGGAGAGGAGCCGGCGGAGACCCGGAGGCATGTCCCGGTCCTGTCACAGCGCAGGCACGTCTTTCGGGAGCCCAGGATGACCCTTCCACAGAAACGGGTCCGAGTTTCTTGATCCCTTGGCCTTGAGGCAGTTTCAAGGTCTGAAGATCTCACAAATGTCACTCAACGCTTGGGAGCTCTAGGGCAGAAGTGCATAAACCTTTTCTGTAAAGGGCAGGATAAGGGAATGTTTTTGGCGTTGGCGTCTCTGTCCCGACTGCCCAGCTCTGCCCTGGGAGGGTGTGAGCCAGGATGCGTGCAGCCATCCTGCAGCGCGGTGACTCTCCAGAAGGCGCGGGGGTGGGCTCCTGGGCTGTGGTTGGTGCACCCCCACGCCCAGACTCCCGAGTACTCGCGCAGGTTGGAGAACTCCGAGTTGGGGGCTCGGTGACCGTGACATGGTGGGGCCACTAGAGCTGGTGCCAGGGGCTGCTCATGGGGCTGTTCTCTGTCACAGCCGTGCTGCTGTTCACCGGCACCGTCACGCTCCTGGCCCACGCGGAGACCGGGCTGCCCCCGGGGGAGGTCTGCGGGGACCACCTCGCCCGCTGCAGAAGGCACGGGGCGCGTGGGGCAGAAACCTTGAGTCCGTTTTTGGGAAATCTGCTCGGGAAGGAAGCGTCCCGTGGCAGCGTCTCAGAAGTGCAAGTGGGCGTGTCGGAGGCCCCTTCGGATGAGAAAGCTTCCCTCCATCCCCAGCGCCAGAAAACCCTCTTCTCTTCGTAGGAGTTGGGTGTTTTCAGGCTTCGGATTTGTAGGAACGGTACAGAGAGTTGTGACAGCCTTCTGCGTTCTCACGTGTTCTGTCTTATACTTGATCTCCTCTCCTCTCTGTAACTCTTTATGTGTGTATTTCCCCCCGGAACGGTGTAAGATGTGATGCCCCTTTACTCTTAAGTCCTTAAGTAGTGGTTTCCTATAAACAGGGATATTCTTTTGTGTAACCACAACACAATTACTGAAATTGGAAATCTGTCACTCGTATAGCTCTGTTACCTGAGCAGCGGAGCTAACTCGGATTTTATTTCTTGACAATGTCCTTACGGTAAAAGAAAAATGGACTCTTCTACACTTGGATGAATCTATTTTTCCCCCAGAATATTTCCCCTGGCCCGTATAATCAGATATTAGGCCCACACTCGTTACAAATGACACGTTTTAGTAAAATCAAATGTGCAAATTTATTGTTGACAAAAACCACTTTGAATAACCATTTCCTTCTGCCCCTCTGATGAGAAATGGGAAGACGGTCAGTAAGGAGAATGCTTGCTCTTTCCCGAGTCTCAGATCATCAGTTGCAAGTGTGCATGCAGTGTGATGAGAGTGTGCTAGAATTTGGGTCAGAAGTGAATATGACCTTACGTAGCGTCATCTGCTAGATTTATTTTTTAAAAGGTATTTTTTAAACCTTTTTTTAAAAATTTTTTTTTTTTAAATTTATTTATTTGTCAGAGAGAGAGGGAGAGCGAGCAAGTGAGCACAGGCAGACAGAGTGGCAGGCAGAGGCAGAGGGAGAAGCAGGCTCCCCGCCGAGCAAGGAGCCCGATGTGGGACTCGATCCCAGGATGCCGGGATCATGACCTGAGCCGAAGGCAGCCGCTCAACCAACTGAGCCACCCAGGCGTCCCAAACCTTTTTTAATTTAAAAAAGTTTTCTAAGGTTGTCCTCAGGTGTACGTAACCCTGTTGGGCTAGGTAAGTTATTTTCCGAGGGTACCTACTCAGTGCTGGACCTGGACCTGTTTTTGTTGTTGTTTTGTTTGTTTTTAATCAGAGTCTGAATGTTTTGGGTTCCTGAATTGAAAATTAACACCCTTAAAAGGTTGTTTCGGGGCAAGTAAGTTATGTCATGTGTTTTTTTGTTTGTTTTGTTTTTAGATTTTATTTGAGAGAGACTGAGAGAGAGAGCAGGGGGAGGGGCAGAGGGGGAGGGAGAAGTGGGGGGCTCCTTCCCCGGACCCCGCTATCATGACCTGAGCCAAAGGCAAATGCTTAACCGACTCAGCCACCCAGGCGCTGCATGTCCTGTGTCTTTAACCAAAGTAAATTTTTTTGGGCAGCAAATAGATATTCTTAAAATTTAAAAGTATGTTTCATCTGGAAATTATCTTAGCTCCCCTAGCAAACCGTTTCAGGCCCTTGCGTTGCCTTGTCTGAATTCGCGCCTGGAGTCCGGCTTGCTCGGCTCAGTGTGTGGCTCCGGCTCGAGCATGGGCTCCCGTTCCGCGCTCCGGCCGCGGGTCCTCACATGCTTCCGTGTTCGGGTGGACTCGTCCTCTAAGACGCATCTGCTGCTGATAGGACTGTCCTACGAGGCGTGGGCTGGTTCGAGGAGGGGGAGTGTTGGGGTCTGAGACCCGGAGCACCTTGTTCTGGCTGTTTGGCTCAGGGCAGACCCTTCAGCGTCCCCTCCAGGGTAGGGCAGCCCCAGCCCCACTTGTGGGGCTGTGGGGGAGGGTACAGATGGGCGCATTTGGGAGGCCGGTAGCTCAGCGCTCACCAGGCTTCTGTCCTTCTGCAGCCCTCTGCAGCCCGGACTCCCGAGTCCTCATCCCAGTCTACCCAGGCTTCCTGGTGTTCTGGAGCTAAGAGAAAGGCCAACCAGTTGGATGAGGGCACTGGATGACCACGTGGCTGTACAGAATCACACTGTAGATATGTGCTTTACATGGACGTTTGGACTGCATGGACCCTCTTTCAGTCTTAGACCTGATCCAGCTAATTTGGGGTCTCACGTGCAGCTTATTTCTTTGTATTGTTTTCCATGACTAAGTTCTGACTACATATCGAGAACTATGACCTTGAGTAAAACTGCCAGGATGCTGTATCTAGTACCGAGACCATAAATTTAGATCCCCGGGCCCCCACCATGATGGGGGCACGGGCTGTGTCTGCCACCAGCGAGCCCATGTGAGGGCTGTGCCTGGGCCAGCCGGTGTCCCTGACATGACCTTCGCCTGGTCTTCCAGTCTTCCTGGACTTTGTTTTCTGTTCTGGATCATATTAACTAGTTCTTGTTGGTTGTCAGCCCTGCCTCTGAGAGGTTGCACTTGCTTGACACGTTGTGGGGATCAGAAACTTCTAGAATTGTCCCAGCATCTGCCACCTGTCATTGTCACTTATTTTAATGACTGCTCAAAGTTGGGAGTTAATCTTCTTTTGATTTATGTTGCCTGGTTAGGATCCCAAACCGCCTTAACATCTTGGCACACGCTAGTTGTTTTGTTTGGTTCCTGTGAAATTGCGAGGTGGAAAAAGGAGGTTAGTACACTGTGGTATCCTTATCCTTGGACTGATGACCGTTCTCCTCCCCAGGCTTCCCAGTACATTAAGCAGGAGAAGCAGATGGGCGATGAAAGGCTTTCCGTTTCTGGAGGGAGCCGAAAAAGATGGACGGTGGCGCAGGCGCAGACGGCAGGGAGGACGACGGGCACCGTGTCGGCTCAGTTAGCAGGACACGGTCGCGGGGCGCGTGCTCTGCTAACCCCCGTCCCCACCCCGTGTCTTCAGGGCACTCTGGTCATATTTCCACATCCCAGAGTCTTGGAATTTTAGACCTGGCCAGGAACTTGGAGGCACTTAGTAATCTTGCTAGGAAGAAGCCTGCCCATACTTGTGAAGGCCACATTTATTTCAAGTGCAAGAACCCACGGTGACTCCCGTGTTTCTGCTGGAAGGAACTGGCCAGCGCGCACCCCACAGCCACTGTCCCTGCAGCCGTCCTGGACAGGCGTTAGCTCTCAGACACTCTCACTCCCTCCAAGGAAGGGCCTTCTCTCGCACTTTGTACACTGTGAGTGTGCTGTTGCTACGCAGTGCTGCCACTTGCGTGTGTCACGAAAGGGGGGTGCACAGGGTCAGTCGGGGGTTGCTGCCAGGCTCTTCTCTGCGCCCCCGGAGAGCAGCTCCAGTCTAACAGTGGGTTTGGAAACTATACTGTATGTCTGGGATTCGGAGGGAGAGGCAAGACACGCTGTTTGTGAACGGTTTGGGGGAGAGTTCCAGATCGCGCTTGAGGAGTTGGGTGTAGGAGGGATGTGGTAGTAGCTGGGGGGCAACCCAGTGGATTGGCGGGTTTTCTTATTTTTGTTTTTTTCTGAGCATTTCCTTATCTTAGGGCCTTTTACCAGTGATGTTGCAGAGTAGAATGCGTTGTTCTTCTGTACCTGGTTTCCCCCACTGTCAGCGCCCGCCACCACGGTGTGGGGTGCCTGCCGCCGGCAGGGAGCCCTCCAGCCACTGCTTGGCCCCTCGGGACTAGCAGCTTCCGTGGGGTCCGTGGTTCTGTGCCGCCCCTCCTCCCCTTAGTCTAGAGGACAGTTACTGGAGGAGAGCAGCGAGTTCACGGGTGTGGGGCCTCCATCTCCGCCCGCAGAGGGCTGGTGTTCCGGGGTGCTGCCGCCTGGGCGCGTCTGGGCACACCTCGGAGATGCTGGGGTCTGGTCCCAGACCTCTGCAGCGAAGTGAGGGCCGCAGTAACGTGAGTCCTGCGAGTCCCTGGTTTCCCAGCGTGCCCGGCGCGTGCCCTTTGCACCGCGCTGCCACTGACGGACCGCCGGAGCAGTGCACGGAGCAAGACCCCGCGCGTGCCTGATCTCAGAGCTACGGCACTGCTAAAATGAGCTGCTCATCCCGCGGCTTTCAGTGAATCATAACCACTGATCACAGATCAGCACAACAAGTAATAATGAGAAAACTTGAAATACTGTGAGAACTACACATTTTGGTAGTTTTTCGTAACCTGTGTTTTTTTTCCAGCTTTTGAAAGTAAGTTGCAGAGCTCGCCATATTTCACCACTAAGCGCTTGAGTCCTCATGTCCTGAGAGCAGGAGCTCTTTCACGTAACCATGCCTAAAAAAGAGCAGCAGTGTCACCGAGGATGCTGCCCATGTTCAGGTGTCCCCTGAAATCGTTTGTGGCCGATGATCCCACCGCCCTCCCCACCGCCCCCGCCCCCCGCCGGGACCTTGTGGCATTGGGCAGGGCTCCTTAGGCTTGGATCACTGAGAGCAGGCCTGCTAGTTGTTTTTTGTTTTTTGTTTTTTTTTAAAGATTTTATTTATTTATTTGACAAAGAGAGACATAGGGAGAGAGGGAACGCCAGCAGGGGGAGAGGGAGAAGCAGGCTTGATCCCAGAACCCTGGGATCGTGGCCTGAGCCGAAGGCAGACGCCCAACTGACTGAGCCCCCCAGGCGCCCCAAGCTTCTGCTACCTTTATGTCGTGGGCTTTTCAGGGGCCCTGCCCCGGAGACCTGAACCTCTAACACCTTCGTTCCTGCCTCTGTCCTCTGCCGACTCCCCCAGATCTCCAGCAGCCTCGGTCAGCAGTCCCCGAGCTAGGCCTGTTCCCCGCTCCGGCCAAGCGGTAGATCCCGCTCGTCCCTCGCACGCGCCGTGTAGGAAGCACCTTCAGGGCGGGTGACGCTCTCCTCCCTCATGGCGATGGTCGACCGCAGCGCCCAGCGGCTACTTTGGAAGGGCGCGTGAATGAATGCAAGAAGGTTACTTAATGTGTGAAAGTTCACAGAGGCTTCTAGAAACTCCTCCCGGAGCGAAGACATCAGGCTGAGGCCTTGAAGCCTGCAGTCGGGTGCACAGTGCCGCGCTCCTGCCGCTTGGGGGCAGGTGGTGGTCTCTGTGGTCGGGGGAGGTGCCTACCGGGTGAGCGCGACGCACCGTTGACTCGGGGCCTTGCCGTCGGGGCTGTGGCGGTGAACACCCGCTCCCCCCCGCGGGCTTCCCGGGCGCGTTCACGTTTGTCTTTGGCAGTTGGTAAATCAAGTGAAAGTTGCTTGTAATTGCTCTTATGGTTTGCATTTCGTAGCAGAAGTTACCTGAAACTCACTTCCGGGCACGCAGGAGATGGAACACTGAGAGCAGCGGCTGTCAGAGTGGGGTCTGGGGAACCCACGGGTGGTCCTGAGAACTTGCCTGGGGGCCTGTGAGGCCGGTTTTCCTAACTTGCCTCTTTCGTGTGCCGGTCAGCGGGGTTGATGGGGAGAAGCTGCGGCCGCGGGGCCACACCTGAGGCCAAGGCCCCAGGCTGCAATTGGGTCCTTACAAAAAAAGCCATTTTCACCTAAGAATGTCCCTGACGTAGCAGTAAAAATCTCTTTCATTGAGTCTCAACCTTCGAGTACACGTCCCTTTAACGCTCAGTGTGACCAGCGGGAAGTTCGTGGGAAGCAGGCGTCTGGCTGTCCGAGTGGAGCGAGGCCTCGAGGACAAGCCCTCCTGCTCGTCGGGTGCTCGCCCTCGAGCCATCTCTTTTCACGGACCAACGGGAAAGAGTGACAAACTGCGGATATTTCTTGCTAAGTGGACAGAATTAGCCTGTCGCTTTGAGGACGGCAACCAGCGCTCTCGCCGGTGATCACATCGGGGCTTCCAAGTGGGATTGGAATTTCGGAAAGTGTGTCTCTGCCATGGGGACCCCGACAGCTTCTCGGTACTTACAGATGTTTCTGCTACCAGCGTTACTGTAAATGAACGTAATGCTTTGATGAGACCTAATAATCTGCGTTTGGGAAACCCGCATCACTCGGTGACCCAGTGCTTTCCAGTTGAGCAGTGCACGACCTTACACACTGGCCCTCTGGGAGATCCGTGGACAGTGCGAGACGGACCAGTGGATTTCAGAGTCAGAGAGTGAAACGGTCACTGCTAAGGCTTCACATTCCACACCGCAGAGAGACTCTGGGGGAGAATAAGACAGCTGTGGAGTTGTGGTGCGCAGTGACCGGGGACAGCCAGTCACCTGAAACGGTGCTGACGCGGTGTTCCGGTCGCTTCTGTGGGGGTGGCTTGTCTCCGTGTGTGTCAGCCAGCACGGTTCCAAGCGCAGGACTGAGAGTTGCCGCGGATCCGGAAACCCAGTTGTTTTCCCGTGAAGTCTGACCTCGAGATCCTGTTGCTGCTGTTGCTTCGGGATCTGTGGTTATTTTTCATAAAAGATATTTGGTACGTTCACACGTGATGTGTTGATTTTTTATAATTGGATTTCTCTGATTTTTATTTTTTATTTTTATTTTTTTTTTAAAGATTTTATTTTATTTATTTGTCAGAGAGAGGGGCAGAGAGCGAGCGAGCACAGGCAGACAGAGTGGCAGGCAGAGGCAGAGGGAGAAGCAGGCTCCCTGCCGAGCAAGGAGCCCGATGTGGGACTCGATCCCAGGACGCTGGGATCATGACCTGAGCCGTAGGCAGACACTTAACGACTGAGCCACCCAGGCACCCCGGATTTCTCTAATTTTTAAATGAATAAAGAGATGGTCAAGCATTTTCTGCTCTAATTTCAGATCTGGTAACTGCTAGGTACACCCCTATGGGCACGAGCTCTTTGGGGTCTCACTGGCTTTAGGGTGGTCAAGGGGGTCCTGAGCCTGGCACGTGTGTGATGAGGGCAGTGGGGGCTATGGGACCAACTTCAGTCCAGCTCTTTCCTCCGTCATGGGTTGTGTTTGAGGAGGTGTGTACTTTTTGGAAAAGATGAAGAAATGTGGCGAATTTAATCAAACATATTAACTGGCTCTCTGAAGACCGGCTCTCTTGTTTGGCCGTTTTCTGATTTTAAATGTAAACAACTTTAGGGGGCTGTCTTAACCAAGGCATGGTGTAGCTAGGTTTTCCTAGGAAGAAGTGGAAACCACAGGAAGAAGGATTTCCTGCTTCCCAGTTTTCTGTCCTCCCTCTGACCCCCACTGATTTGGGAGAAAAAAATCAAGCTGAGTTTTTTTCACATATTTTAGTTTAAATAATATTGATTTCTTTGCTTACTGCATACTGGCTTTTAATTATGTCATTACTACACTTATATCCAAAAGGATTTGACTAAATGGAATGATTTTTTAGTTTCTTGGAGGTTTCTCCCCATTCCAAGCGTCTGTCCCCGTAGTAGTGCTCCGAGACTCTTGGACACGTGCCGGGGCACCCCTGACCTGCAGGGTCGTACCTTTAGTTCATGTCTTCGTCACGTGTGACGTGAAGTTAGACTAGCACTAGACTTAAGGCCCTTTCGAGGTGGGGGCGTGCCCGGCCTTTCCGGTGGCTCTTGTCTCGCTGGCTGTCCATGCTGGGTCTGTCTGACGGCGGGGAAGTCATTGCAGTAGCGTGGAGTCCGGTCGCTGTCCTCGGGATGATGCCGAGGTAGCCTCTTCCCGGCCAGGGTCAGCATCAAGCCTTCGTTCAAGGGTTGTTGTAAGAAACAGCTCTGCGAAGAATTTCTGCCCTAAAAAAACTGATGGGAAAGAAAATCCTGTACGTGTGACGTCCCTAATGAGACAAACCACGTGGTGGTGTTCTTGCAGGGACAGAAAATCCCAGTGTGGACACAGGGAGGCTTTGTTCAGTTGTTTTTTTCTTGCCGCCTTTTTGCCTTTTTTGTAACGAGAGCTGACAGTCCAGAGCATTTCCTTTTTTTAAGCCTTTACTGCTATGACAAAGTCGTATGCTCAATTACAGTAGCTTTTTTTTCATTCCTATTTTAATGGCCTTGTGATTTTATTTTATGGGTGTCCAAAATATTTAAAAATTAGCAAAATTAAAAATAAACTTGCAGTTCTGTATTTCCACTGATGAGCAGCTGCTGGGGTCTGCCGCTGACAAGTGAGGAGCCGCTCGTTACATTGTTGACTCCATTCACAGGAGTCCAAGGTCACAAACGAAACTGACTGGGGACTTAGTTCCAGGTCGGTCCTTACTGAAATGGAAACACAGACCCAATACCTTGCAGACTGTCTGCACGTTCTTAACTAGGAGTGCTGACCGTCCTGGTTCTGCACTGGTGTGGAAGCCCACAGTGGGTTCTTCCACGAGACATACCGTGTGTGTTGTTCCTGCGTCCCACCAGGGCCTGGCCCAGTGCTGGACAGAGAGCAAAGTGACGGAAGTCCCTGCCCGAGCGAGCTTATCTCCTGGGAGGGGAGACAGGTGCTAAAGGAGTGTATGCAGTGAGGGGGGCTGTCAGTGCTTTGTGCTAAAGTAGGAGGGGGCAGGGAGGCTGGCAGGTGCGGCTGGCGGGTTTCAGGTGGGTGTGATGCAGCGTCTCTGGGAAGATGGCTGGACAGCCGAGTGGGGAGGCCACCTTGGCTGGGTCCAGTAAGGAGCGAGGGGATACCCTGAGGGGCTCGGGAGGGTGTCGGCCGGTACACAGCTGGCTTCAGAGTGCCAGGAAGCCCATGAGTTGGCAAGAAGCCTTTCGTGGCTTCGAACAGAGGGGTGACACAGTCTGACACGTGTTTTAACATGATCCAAGTGGCTTTTGAACTCGGTATTGGGAATAATGCAAAGATGGAGCAGGGAGACTATGCGGAGGCTAGCACGCAGATCCAGATGTGAGGAGACGAGGCCAGAGTGTGTCAAGTGAGAGCTTGGCTCACAGAGTGGATGTAAGAGGGACAAGAGCCAAGGACTCCCTGCGGGAAGCAGGGTGGTGGTGGGGTGGGTGGTGAGTGCGCTTTGGGCATGTGGAGATTAGGACGACCCAGGAAGGTGACCAGGAGGCTGCCCGTGGATCTGCAGTTCACCCGAGAGGTCTGAGTCGAGGGGGAGCCCGTGTCGTCGGCACGTAGCTGGTCGTCCCGCGTGACTGAGAAGAGGTCCTGCCCCCAGCCCGGACATTCGGCCAAGTCTGGGAGATGAGGACCCCCACAGAGGGAAGGGAAGGCAAGAGAGGCAGGTGGATGAGGGGGGAGTGAGCCTGCCTGGAACCCCCCTGGGCAGTCTGATGGGTGGAAGGATGTCTGATCGGCCAAGGTCCTAGAGGGAACTGAGGCAGCAAGTCTGGGCAGTAGTTTGGGGAGCAGAGCGACAGAGACGGAGGGCAGCTGGGGACATAGTGTGACTTCCGTTGGGAATGACCCCAGAGCCCAGGGGGAGCGCCCACAACAGCCACAGGGGCAAGGGGAGTTCTTGGGAAGCACTGGTGGGGGATGGGGAGAGCCAGCTGAGCCCTGGAGGGAGGGGCTGGGATGTGGAAGGTGGAGGAGAAAGGGTGGGCCCCAGACATGGGGGCGGGTGCAGGGGCGCAGCGGGTGCAGGGCAGCGGCGCTCCCTGAGCGGGGCTGCGTGGATTTGCGCACAGGCAGGGCTGAGGCGGTTGCGTGGTGTTTGTCGGGTTTTGACACGGGTGGCCTTGTCTGAATTCCTGCGGGTCCTAGAGAAGCAGCTTCCCAGGGACGGTCACAGGTGCTGCCAGGAGACCCCACACCCTGGGAAGGATACGGATGAGCGTTGTCTGCGTTCTTCCTCCCTCCCGGGTACCAGGAAGTTCACCGTGGTCACTCCAGACCCTCTTGTGAGCGTTGACACACGCACACGGACGTGTGACTGCACACACGTGCCGTTATTAGCCAACAGGACTGGGGTCATGCACATACAGTTCTACAGGTTTCCTGTTACGTCTGCTCGTGTGAGATTCCAGAATCTTCCCACCTTGTTCTGATGGTTAAACCCGCCTCACAGTGGGGAGGGCGCTGTTTCAGGGCGTGCTGTGCCGTCGCTCGTCCGGCATCCCCCCAAGATCAAGCACTTGGGCCGTTGATGTTGCTTGGTGGGTTCTGGACCTCCTGTGCGCCGGGCAGGACGCCCCCTTCGCAGGCGTGCTGGGGGCCGGCTCCTCGCCGCTGGCAGAGACGTCGTTGGGCATTAATCTCAGCCCAGCTGCTTCATTGTATTAGACTGGATTGTCTCCAGGACTTCTGAGAAATGGGGGATCTAATTTGCCAAAATGGCAACCGCATGTTCCGCTCTGCCCCAGTTTTCTTGGGCTTGTTGCCCTAGTTTTTTCTGTTCAAACCTTCACTGTTAGCAGAATTTTAAATGACTGTCCTGGCAACAGAACCGTCTTGAGTAAACAACTTGGATAGCGTGTGGCGTCCTCATTTGGAAGAGCTCAGGGCTGGGGATTTTATGGCGAGCTTGGAGTGTTTTCTTAAGCCGCTTGCAGAATTTGGAAGACCGGGAAGAGGCTTGAACTGGGCGTCTGAAACTTTTCATTAGCCCTTGGTGAGCGAGCTGTTTAGGCTGGGACCTGTGGCCCCGGGGCCGCTGTGAATGGGAGTCCCGTGTGCGGCGGCTTCCGGGGCTTCCAGAACTCGCTGTCGTGGAGCAGGTGTCTTGTGAGTTTCCCTTCCGGTGGGCGACGCCCGAGGCTGCCTGTGCAGGGACATGTGGCAGCTCCTGTCCCGCTCTCTGCTCCAGCCTTCTAGTCCTTTCCATCCCATCCTCGTGCCTGGAGTCCGGCAGCCGGAGGGCAAGGAGGAAGACTGTGGCCACAGGCCAGCCGCCCTTTCACGAGGTGTCCCGGAAGCTGCCCTGTGCCATGTCTGCGCTTACACCCCGTCGGAGGGACCCGGACCCTTGGCCGCGGCGTGCTGCTGGAGCAGCTGCGGGGGAGGGCCGTCGGCCTGGGGCCACGTGTCCCGGTAAACTGTGGCTCTTACACTGAGCCTCAGTGGAACAGCTACTGAGATAGGCCGTCGCCGTTGGTGTTTGTGAGGCCCTGAAACTTGGCAGAATTTTCTCCCCGTGCTTTTTTTCCTGGAAAATGGTTCGTAGGGTTTTTTTATTTTGCTTTTTGTTTTTTTGGATTTTGAAAGCCGTCAGTGACCTGAAAACGTTTTAAGCCCACCAGTTCAACGGCTGGTTGGGTGGTACCCTCTCCCTGAGGTCTGCCGCCTTCATTAAGCCGTTCACCAAATCCTTCAATAATCTTTGCTTGGGTTCTTGATTTGGGCATAAGAAGACCGAGTTTATGGCATGACTAGCTCCGACCTTTAGATTGACCACCAGTTAATCTGTACTTAGAGGTCATCTTCAGACGGCACAGACGTGGCACGACACCTGTTTCCAGACCTGTCCAGTCTGACAGGCCCTTGTGCTTCCGCGGGTGGCCGCCCTGACTGCCGGGTCTCGGAGGGGTGAGCCCCAGCGCTCGGAGAGCACTATTCTCCGGCAGGGGCTGGGATGGTGGAGTTGCCTGGCCGTTTATGCCTGTGTGTTTAGATGACCGATTTTTCTTCTTCTCCTTTTTCGTAAGTAGGCCTGGTACCCAACGTGGAGCCCCACGCAGAGCTTGAACTCAGGACCCTGAGATCAAGACCTGAGCGGAGATCAAGAGTTGGACACGTAACTGACCGAGCCGCCCAGCTGCCCCTAGTTGACCATTTTTAAAAAGTGCTTTTTCTTTCTGAAAAGATGATAGATACACAGGATAAAAATGCAAATATTATAAAAGGATAAACGGGAAAATGATTTCCTTTCCTTCTCACGTCCCAGAAGTAATCGGTGTGTGTCTAGCACATCTCTTGAAAACAAGAACGCTCACCATACACATTGCTCCGTCTACACTCACGGAATTCAGCTTCTCGGGAGCTGGTTCTCAGAGAGATCCGGCCCGTGTTGTCACGTGGCCGTTTCGGTGTGTCCCGGTGTGTGGCTATGAGTGGCCTGTAGGAACTCCTGTCACTGCACGTGTCGGCTGCGTCCCGTCCTTTGCTTCCCGAGCAGCACCTTAGTAGATCTTTGCGCACACGTGTGACCTGGGCGCTGGACAGATTCCCGGAGGGCGCGGGGTCCGGGCCGTGGCCAGCCGCATTCTGGCCGCTCTCACCTGCTGCAGTCCCGCGGGTCCCCACTCCCACGGACGCCCCGCGGAGCCCGCCGCCAACGCCTGGAGCACACCGTGCCTGAGGGTTGCTGGTCTGACAGGTGCAAGGTGGTGTCTCATTTGGAATTGGCAGCGTAAAAATGACGTGAAAGGTCGAAGTCTTCTCATGTCTAAAGGCCTTGTGACTTGTTTTTTTTCTGTGAATTCATCCTCATTTTGTATGCTCATTTTTTATCAGGGTCACGCTGTGCAAGCAGGAAATTAGATTTGGTGTATGTGTAGCTAATACTGTTTCCAAGTTGGTTGGACTTTTGCCTTTAGAAATCCCTATTAAATACACTGCGAATTTAGAAAACTGTAGTTCTGTCCACTCTGTTGTTCCCTCCTTTAATTCTCGGGACCCTCTTTGTCGTCCCCCGACCCGGGGTTCCCTCATATGCCTTTTGGTTTGCTGTGTGCGTGTCGGTGGTGCCCATGGCGCGTCCCGTGGCGCCTCTGCGTGCCGGGCGTCGGGAGCACTAGGCTTCTGGAGACCGGCTTTGTGGGCTTTGTGTGTCCGGCGGCGGCCGGCCCGTTGTCAGAGCAGGAGAGGAGCGTCTGGTGTTCCTGCCGGTGGCAGCTCAAGCGCCACGTTCTCGACTCATCAGGATTGCAAAGTCGCGTCTTCGCGGTATCACTTCCCTGCAGAGACTCTCTGTGTCGTGGAACTTCGCTAGTGGCCCGTTTCAGGTGGGGCGGCGGGATCAGTGTGTCATTTCTTTTTATCAGCATTTTTAAAAAATTAAAGACTTCATTCCCTGGCACCTTCCAAGGGTGACTCTTGTCGTTGGTATCATGATGTCATGAACTTAAAAATACTTTCTTAAGTCCATTGACATAGTTGTCCTTGCTGATGGTCGGTCCTTGCCGAGGAGGAGCTCTTCGTGTTGGCCGCGAGGCCACTTGATAGAGCCCTAACGTCCGTTACCTTCCTTCCCTCTGGCCTGGCTCGCTGCCCTGGGCTCATTCTGGCGCCCCTTGTCTCGGTTCTGGAGGCAGCAGTTCCTCTGGGAGGCCCTGCTCTCCTCGGGGGGGACGTGGCACTGCAGCGTCACAGCGTGGGCTCCAGGGACGCCCGTCTCTTCGGCTTTCTTCGCTGGAGAGGGAGTGTGCACGCAGACACACGGCACGCCCGGGCTCACCCCTGCCGCCCACTCACGGCCCCAGGTGTCTGCCTGACCTCGGGGTCCCTCGTCCTGGTCCTCAAGGACACGGAGAGTGATGGGGTTGGAACGTCCCGGAGGTGCTCACCTGAACGCAGAACATTCTCAGAAGGGGATTGCGGCGCTGCCGGTCGACGGGACCGCGGACGATTGTTGGCCCTTGTTCTGTGCACATTCCTCCAAGTTCCCGCCCATTTTAAGGCCAGTTATTTGCAGCTCAGAGCATGTGGCCGTCGTGGGGTACTTTTCCGTTATGTTCTGCACTTGGTTCTGCTTGTGAATACGGCGTGCTCACCGCTCAGCGGTTCTCACTGGTCTCTTCAGCGGCTTTTGCCTTCCCGGTTCGTTTCCTGCGTTTTCTCAGGGAGGGCTTGGGGGACCGATCTCCTCCAGCGCAGGTGGCGGGGGATGTCGCCCTTACACTCGGGAGCCATTGTGTCTGCGTACGGAAGTCTCGGCCCACGTTCCTTTCTTCGAGTATCTTCGACGTGCTCGTCTGTTTTTCTTCTGTGGGAGTTTGATAATCTTTTTCCCATTTTAAGTCACCTGGTCTTTTTGCCTGGACGTGAAAAGGAATTCCTCTCTTTCTTTCAATGCTATCTTGATTAGAACGTGTCTTGGGGTTGCGTGTCCGTTTTCCGCCCCCCCCCGGGTTTGTGGCGTGTCTTTCTGCTAAGTCGTTTCGGACTTACTCCTCTGCAGAGAGTCGTCTCGGCTCACACTTCTGGGCACTTCCATTTCCCCGGGTTTGGCCGTGGTTTTCCTCTTCAGAGCGCTCCTCTCCGTGCCAGCGGGCCTTGGCCACCGTCTGGGCTCCTTCTTGAACTCTCCTCCTTCATCTCTTTCTCTTTCTTAAAATTTTCCTTTTCTCCTTTTGTTTCTTAGGCGCTGTGTCCCCGTGTTTACTGCTCCTGGGCGTCTCGCTTCAGTCATGTCTGAGCCCTCCTGACCCCCGTCCCTGCCCGTCTGCACCCTCTGACACCGTCCTGGGGCTCCCCGCCAGCCCTGTCCTTGGTGCGCTTCAGGGGGAGGGTTTCGTCTCTCTTCAGGGCTTGTCTTCAAGTGGGCTGTCGTGGTCTCTGCTGGCGTTGTTTTTTCCTTATTCTCTTAGACTACGTTATCTTTGCATGAGATTGGACTTCAGTATCTGCTGTTGTTCCTTTTCAGGTAGAATGAATTTTCCTGAATATTTAGAAGGGAGGCATGGTTTAGAACAGTGTTTTCTGATTTCAGTGTTCTAGGGCCCTATATGCCACTGGTTTTAGAAAGTTTTAAAAGATGCAGCAGTTTATTTTCTGAGCTCTCCTGGCTCTGTTTTTCTCCCCCACGTGTTTTTTTTTTTTTAAGTATATTCTGCGCCCTGAGTGGGGTTTGAACTCACAACCCCGTGACTGAGTCTCATATCTGCCAAGGAGCCAGCCGGGCTCCCTCTCCCACCTTCAATCAGACTCCATTTCCCTGTCTCTCTCTCTTCCTGCCCTGACTGGATATTCTAACCCCAGTCATTTCTTTTTAATGGACGTGGCCTGAGAGGAGCTTTGGATAGTTCGATAATTAGCCGAGAGCTCCTGGGGTCTGGACTCTGCTAGGCCTTCTCGACACTTCTGCAAGCCCGTCACCATTCTCTGCCCTTGGATGGTGCTTGGTCCTGGTTCCGGCGCTGCTGCTCTCTGCTTCCTGCTTCCATCTGCTTCCACCACCGTGACCTTGTAGCTGTCAGGGCTGTGTCCCCCTGTGCTGGTGTTTTGGGGCGCGTCAGGAAACCTCATCACACCATCTTGTTACGGGTGTTGACCTGGATGTTGGTCTTGCTAGCCTAGCTGCTCACGTGGTTTTGGGGGGGCGGGGGTTAAAACCCTCTGTCATCACCGTCTTTCCACTGTGGGTCCTACCAGGTTCTGTCCTGCCTGCAAGGCCTCGTCCCCCCTCCCCCACAGTGTGTCCTCAGTCTCCCCTTTGTTGTGGACAGTTGGTGCGTGGGCCCCTCATTCAGTGTCCCTGGAGAATAAAAATGCTTTGCGATTTCGAGAACGCGTTCGTGTAAAAATGTTGCCCTACTCTCTAAAGGAAGCGGTAAGACAGGAGCTTGGTTCCTTCTTTTACGAATTTGTCTCTAAGAAGTTCTGTAGAATTAAAATCTGGATGAGAGAGAAGAGGAAGCACGTTTTCCTCGAGGATGTAAGGACATGTGTGATACCTGCAGGTTTGTTCTCACGGCTGCTGGGACCGACTCATTAAGAGGAGGCGTCCCTAGACACCTAGATGAAACCAGGTGATCTGAAATTTTGACTGGACTCCTCCTGCCCTGCAGGGGCAGGGACTCGGGACTGTGAGACGTCCTGGTGACAAGGGCCACGCCAGAGAGTTCAGGGTGTGCTTCCTGTCCCCGGAGAGCATGTACTCTAGTTGGTGGACGAGCAAGAAATAATGTGTATTAAAAACGTGTAGACACAAATAACCGAAGATAAATATGCGGAAACATTACGGCGGCATCGACTCCGAAGGTCTCCAGGACATCCCATTTTTAAGTAGAATGGTCCGGTCCGGCTGTCGACAGACCATGTCTGGCGTCCTGTGACCTCGTTTTTGTTTCGGAAGAGGAGGTCCTTCTTGGCCTAATCAAAGTGTTTCAGGAGCAAGAAGAAAGGACCTGACTGTTCCGGAGATGGTTTTTGGCTCAAACCCCTGCTCCTGCGGGCACGTGGGGGACGGGACGCTCCCGAGGCCATGGTCCTCGGGTGGTGCCGTGGTTTGGGTCTGCCCTGGAGGCCAGAGGGCAGCAGAACAGAGGCGCTTAGTGGGAGGGCGGTCTGGGTAGCGGAAAGGGAGCGTGGGCACTGCCTCGAGGGTCCATGGAGGGCCAACCCAGGAGGTGGGCAGCGTGTTACTGGAGACCGGCAGTGGGCATGTGACAGTCCTGCAGTAGTTCTCCAGGTTGTGGTGTGTGTAGCAGGAGGGGCAGAACAGTACTGCGGGGGAGGTGGGAGACCCCTGAGGCTCCTGCTTGGGGACGGCACAGTCAGGCCATCACAGGCAGCTGACTTGGGAGGTGGAGTGAGGAGGAGGGGGCTGGGGGAGCGGAAGGCTGTCAGGTAGGGGCTGATCTAGTGGTTAAGGACGGAGGCCCTGAGCCGTGTTTGTGAACCGCTTCTCGCCTCTCAGAGAACACTGCCGTTCGGGGGTCTGAAGCGAGGAGAGCCCCGTATCCCACGGTGCCTAGCACCCAATGCGCTCTGGGACACACACGGTTGGCAGTTGGCCTCGCGTCACAGGTCACGCTTGTGATCTCCCTGTCCCTGTCTGTCTCGGTTTCTTAGGTGGCAGAAACCCAGTCCTGTGTGAGTTTGGTTCCTGCCCACTCCCCGGCCACTCCACTCTCCCTCTGGATGATGTCAGAACAGGACCTGGCGGACGTGGTGCAGATCGCTGTGGAAGACCTGAGTCCCGGTCACCCAGGTACGGCGCTGAGGGCCGGCGGGCGGAGTCTTCGTCTCTCCTCTTCAGAAGTCCAGAGGCGCTGGCAGGAGTGGTCTTTCCTTGAACAGCAGAGCAGGAGAGAGGGTGACGCGTGTGCGGATGGTGGGAAACGGAGACCTCAGCCCCGCATCCGTCCTTCCCAAGGGGCAGCCCCCACAGTCTCTTCCCCCCTCCCTCCCCCGCCTGCGGCCGTCCCCTGACACTTGGGGTTCCACCACTGCCCTCCTCATGACCTCCTCCTCTCAGAACTCGTTAGTGCAGGTGCTTTGCTGGGGCGTACAGTCTGCCTCGGGCACCGACTGACCTCTTCCCCGTAGACGTCATTCCCCGTGTTTGCGGTAAAGGGTCTTGCTCCGATCTCTTGGCAAATATGTTTGCAGGGTAAGTTTCCGGAAGCAGAATTTCTGTGTATGTTCAGAATTTCGATAAGAAACGACAGATTTCCCAGAAATGTGTATTAGGTCATTCTTTCATTGACCGGGAGAACTTTTCATTCTATACTTTTATTAAGACGGGCAGTTTTTCTTAATGACGCTAAAGCACATATCTGCTTTGAAATTTTTTAAATATTTGTTTTGAGAAGATTCTTTATAAGAGAAACCCTAAGTTCCAGGGATTTCACCTATGAAAAAGCTTTGTCCACACATTTATTTTAGAAGATTTCTTTGTAAATTTCTTTTCCTTTCTTTTCTTTTTTATGGTTTGAAGTGAGAAGTGCACATAGCAAAATCACTGAGTGTGTTAGTTGCCTGGTTATGGTTTTTGGAATCGTAGAATTGAAATGCTGACTTTTTTTTTTTCCCCCACAGAAGAGAGAATTTTTGGAAATCTAAGAGAGTACAATGATGTCTGTCTTTTATGAGCTATTTGATATGTTAATTGAAAAAACCTTCACTGGGGGAAAAATAAAAAAATCCTATTTGGAACTTAGTTGTGCTCCGGGAGGGAGAGCAGTGTAAATGAGTTTACAAGTGGAGGACCAGTCACGAAGAAGTAGAGGCTCTCTTTATGGGACGCTGTGCTTTTTCTCTGATTTTGCCTCTAATTTGTGAGAACCACTGTCACCTGCTGGCTGGTGAGATCAGGAGTCTGTCAGGTCGCTGAGCAGAGTCAGCCGCGTGAGCGC